>PVKM010000479.1:0-107001 GCA_004027735.1 Carollia perspicillata | reverse complement strand
TTGATTACCGTGGCCTTGTAATACAGTTTGGTATCAGGTATTGTGATCCCTCCTACATTGTTTTTCTTTCTCAAAATTGCAGCTGCTATTCAGGGTCGTTTATGGTTCCATATAAACTTTTGAAGTGTTTGTTCTCTGTCTGTGAAATATGCCATTGGTACTTTGATAGGTATCACATCGAATCTTTATATTGCTTTGGGTAATATGGACATTTTGATGATGTTAATTCTTCCAATCCATGAACACGGTATATGTTTCCATTTGTTTGTGTCTTCCTTGATTTCATTCTTCAGTGTTGTGTAGTTTTCTGCATACAGGTCTTTTATCTCCTTCGTTAGGTTTATTCCTAGGTATTTTATTTTTCTTTTTGCTCTATTGAATGGGATTTTTTTCTTGATTTCTGCTTCTGCTGTTTCATTGTTGGTATGCAAAAATGCCTTTGATTTCTGGACATTGACTTTGTATCTCGCTGTTTTGCCAAATTCATTTATTAGGTTGAGCAGTTTTTGGGTAGAGTCTATAGGATTTTCCATGTACACTATCATATCATCTGCAAACAGTGACAGTTTTGCTTCATCCTTTCCGATTTGGATACCTTTTATTTCCTTTTCTTGTCTGATTGCTGTGGCTAAAACTTCCAATACTATATTGAATAGAAGTGGTGAAAGTGGACAACCTTGTCTTGTTCCTGATCTTAGTGGAAAAGATTCTAGTTTTTGCCCATTGAGTATGATGTTGGCTGTAGGTATCTCATATATGGCCTTTATTATGTTGAGGAATACTCCCTCTATTCCCACTTTGCTAGTGTTTTGATCATAAATGGGTGCTGTACCTTCTCAAATGCTTTTTCCGCCTCTATTGATGTGATCATGTGATTTTTGTCTTTGCTTTTGTTTATGTGATGTATTACATTTACTGATTTGCAAATGTTGAACCATCCTTGCATCCCTGGGATGAATCCCACTTGGTCATGGTGTATGATCTTTTTAATGTATTGTTGGATGTGGTTTACCAATATTTTGTTGAGGATTTTAGCGTATGTTCATCAGTGATATTGGCCTGAAGTTTTCTTTCTTTGTTGTGTCTTTATCTGGTTTTGGGATT
This sequence comes from Carollia perspicillata, assembly GCA_004027735.1. Taxonomy (NCBI): domain Eukaryota; kingdom Metazoa; phylum Chordata; class Mammalia; order Chiroptera; family Phyllostomidae; genus Carollia; species Carollia perspicillata. The sequence goes on along the minus strand of PVKM010000479.1, from coordinate 105,897 downwards.
AGGATGGTGCTGGCTTCATAGAAGGAGTTTGGGAGTCTTCCATCACTTTGGAGTTTTTGGAATAGTCTGTGAAGAATAGGGGTTAGTTCTTGCTTAAATGCTCTGTAGAATTCTTCTGTGAAACCATCTGGTCTAGGACTTTTGTGTGTCGGGAGTTTTTTGATCACTGCTTCAATTTCATCTGCTGTTATTGGTCTGTTCAGGTTTTCTGCTTCTTCATTGACTTTTGGAAGATTATATTTTTCTAGAAATTTGTCCATTTCACCCAGGTTTTCAAATTTCTTGGCATATAGTTCCTCATAGTAATTTCTGACAATCCTTTGTATTTTTATAGGTTTTTTTTAATCAAGGTTTCTGGTAAATAATCTGTAGAAAAATTTTGTGTTGTCACTTAAATGTATGTTGGAAGTTTATTTCTGCATTTGGAGTAGTGAAGTTGTGAATAATGATCATGTACTTAGTCGGCTTTTTATACTCACTATCCATTATCAGAATAATGAGTAAAAGACTGTTGAATTTGTATGTCTAGATTGTATATTTTCCTTTTATAGTAGCTACTTAATGCTCATTTTAAGTATCTTTAAAATAAACATTAGCTTTAAGGGGAATTGCAACTTCCTATTTTGTAAAATGTATGTGTTCATAATTATGAGAACTTACAGGAAAAGGTTAGTGATTAACTTTGAGAATATTTGTTTCTGTAATGTGGTACTGACATGACTACTTGTCCCTTCAGAATAACCATATTTACTTAAAGTAAGTGTACAGCTAAGGTAGCGGATTGCTGTTTGAAAAAGGTCAATCACTGGTTTAATGCAAGGACTAGCAAAATTCTGCCCACTGCCTACTTTTTTTTTAAAACCACCTTCTATTGCAACACAGCCACAGAATTCATTTATTCATTTATGCATTGTCTGGCTGCATCCAAAATACAGAGTCAGAATTCAGACAGAGAATTTATGGCCCTAAAAGCCTATTTAATCCCTGATCCATTACAGAAAAAGTTTGCCTAGGGACAAATCAACCTTATAAATCATTGAGTCTTTGTTATAAAGGAAATTTGATGAAATGTACTGCAACTTTTATTACATTTTAGTTATAGTTCCATGAAAAATAGTTGTTGGGAAGAGTGTATTCATTTTCTTTACTAAGTCCAGAAGGCACTGTTGTCTAGGAGCATAATTAAGGAATGAGTGGGGAGGGTTGATTTCACTGTTTCACTGGGAAAGTAAATTTACAGGTGTGGCAACTAGTGAGATTCAGCAAGAGGTGTATGTGGTCCTGACGTCCTTTGGTGATTCTGTTGTTGCCAGAGTGGTAAAGAAAAGCCCAAGAATAGCAGTGCTGTTATACCTGCTCCCAAAATTGCTATGTGAATTTTAAGTACATAGTAGTTTAAGCCTGTCAAGCTGAGCTTAGACTGTTTGTTTGTTATTTTTTATGCAGCTTTCTTTTATAAGTTAAAACTTAACACTTTAGTTCTTTTAAATGCCTTATGTATGATGTTGAAAAAGGAAATTGAGTTAGGACATTTGGCTGTACATTTGGAAAGAAATTGATTCCCACCTCACATCATACAAAACATAAATTTAGGATATATTTTTAAAAAATCTGGAAAGCATAAGACAACTATAACAAAGTTTAAAAGGTATATGACAGACTGGGGGAAATAGCTTCTACATATGCAGTGGAATATTTAACTGACTTCCACTTAACTGATTCACCACATTAAATGATGCTCTTTATTTCCTTTGTAAAATAAACTATGCAGTGAACACTTACTGTTTAGTAAGCTGGTCTATGCCAGTATGCTTGGGTACCCATCTGCAGAACAGATGCTTTTATCACTGAACATATATATGTGGTTGTTTTTGTTTTTGTAAATATGTAATTTTCATATTTTGTAAAGTAGTAAAATGTAAGTGGGGGAATTGAAGTTCTTACTGAAGATTTATGAATAAATGATGTGATGTCTTGGGTTTGCTTTAAATGATATGAGAGATGATGGAGATGTGGAGTATGTAGAGATATAAAAAATCAAATGCAGCACATGTAGACAATTTTTGAAGCTGGGTGATAGTTACATTAGGTCCCTGTTTTTATACAAAACAAATTGAGTGTATTGGAAGGAGTGTGTGAAAGCAAGTTATTAATGCCCAATTGGAGTAAGATGATAAAAGATTCATATAAAATAAATATAAAAATCTAAAAGGGTTCTTTACTCACTTCCTTCCAAGTGTCTTAAGTTCTTTGAAGTTCTGTATTGTCTAAGAATCCTGTTTAAATTTCTTTACACTCAGTAGGTCTGGAGTAAAGAAAAAGGTTTTGGCCTCTTGGCCCTATGTCAAACATTTGATGAATGAGTGTTCATTTTACTACTGATAAAAATGAAATGTTTGTCATATGCATTTTTTATGATTATTGACCTTAACTGACCTTTTAAATTAACTAATCAACTGTTCCAAATAACATCAGATTAAAAGTCTTCTACTTTATATTCATGATGTATACAGAGCCCCTACATATTAACCAATAAGAGAAAAGGTACTCATTAGGAAAAAAATTAAAATGATAAATTAAAAAGAAATGATGCTCAAATTCACTGTAGTAATTAGAGAAATTAAAACCATTGTTAAAGAACAAAATTCAACCCAGTAAATTTGAGGCACTGAAGGGCTTTATCAAGCAATTTATGAATCAGGCAGTGTCTCTTCTAGCAACTATAATGGTGTTCCGAGGGGTTGCACAATATACAAGGTATTTATAGGAAGAAGGGTGTGGCAGGAGTGTTATTAATAAAATAAAATAAAATAAAATAAAGGATTATTTTTAGGCCAGATTGTGTTCTTTTTGGGGACGGAAGGGAATGACAGAGATTTTATCATACAGTTACCTCACTGGTATTAATCAGGAAATTTCAGACTGATTGGTTTGAATTTCTACTACTGGGAGAGATGGTTGGATTACTTAGGTTAGTTTTTAAGTTTTGGTTCGGTGATGGGGCTAAGCAAAAATGACTCCATTTTGGCTGCTATTTCCTTGTTTTAAACCCCATTTTCACCAACTATGTTGGCAAAAACTATAATATCTACTTATAGAAAGAACTGGGAAGTGTCATAAATTGTTAATGAGACTGTAAATTGTTTGTGATAAAGAATACAAAATCCTCTTTTTTAAATGTACATATATTTTGACCAGCAATTTTGTTAGGAACCTATTCTAGGGAAATATCTGCACATGTGTATAAAGGTATAAGGAAGGAGGCTTCTGGTCAAGATGGCGACGTAGGCATACATGACTCACCTTTTTGCACAACCACATCAAAATTACAACTAAAATACAGAACACCCATCACTCAGGAACGTCAGAAATCGAGGTGGATGAAAGTCTGGCAACTACAGAATTAAAGAAACCACATCCATCTGGACTGGTAGGAAGAGCACAGATGTGGAATGGGCTGGTCCAACACCCATATGGATAAAAATTCGTGAGGGATATCTTGGGAGTGAGGAGTCCCAGACCCACATAAGGCCTCCTAGCCCAGGATTCCTTCCCAGGAAGATAAGTGCCCACAACTTCTGGCTGCAAAAACCAGGCAGAGTTTGAGTCAGTAGAAGAAACTGCTGGAAGCCCAAGTAGTTCCTTTTAAAGAACCTACACACGGACTCACCTAGTCAGACTCACTTCCTTTGAGCTCCAGCACTGGGCTAGCAGCTTGAAAGGAACCAGTGGCATATAGGGAGAAACTGAAGTGTCTGGCATCAAGCTGAGCAGAGGCCATTATCCCTTTGTTAAACCCTCCCCTCACAGAGCCTATAGGCTGGTGCCGTATCTGAAACTCCATCAATCTGGCTAACACTGTTTGACGTGCCTTAGAGATCCCCAGAAACTCAACCCCAGCCAACTTACTGGCCCATCCAAGCAGCTTTTCCATGAGAATGGCTGGTCTTGGCTCCTAAATCCTATCAAACAAGCAACAGCTGGCTTCGGTGAGCCCTAGTGGCAGCCTGATTAGAGATTCACAGGTTGGCTTCGCCTGGGAGTCTCTAAGACAGGGGTGTCAAACTCATTTTCACCAGGAGCCACATCAGCCTCACAGTTGCCTTCAAAAGGCTAAATGTAATTTCAATTCCTTAACAGTTAAGGAGTAGTTACATTTATACAGTCCTAAAATTATTTTGGCCTTTTGAAGGCAACTGCGAGGCTGATGTGGCCCCCAGTGAAAATGAGTTTTGACACCCTCGCTCTAAGCCCAGCACAAGTAGCAGCTATCTCAGATTGCTTTATAGCTCAGGCAGGGTGGCCCCTGGCAGAACACAGGTGCTGGCTGACCTTGGCCTGCACCACCCAAGAAACCCCAGGGCCAGTGCACGCAGTAGACATCTATAGACCATGTCAGAACACCACCACTCTGCCCCTGCACAGCTGATCCTCCCCAGAGGGCTGAGGTTGGTGGTCAGTGGTAACAGCCAATCCTTGCAGCTGACTGGCCCATGTAAATCTCTCCCCTTGATTTGCCAGCAGCAACTAAGGCTCAACTACAAGAGCAGGGTATACTCAGTCTACATGAAGGGCTCACCTCAAGTTACCCACCTTGTGTGATAGGGGAGGCTGTGCCACTGGACTCTACAGGACACGTACTACATTAGGCTACACTACCAAGACAGGGAGTCAAAGCTGCGCTACCTAATACAAAGAAACATGGGCCAAATGAAAGAACAGATCAAATGAAGCTCCAGAAAAGGAACTAAAAAATGGAGATAAGCAATCCAGTAGACACAGAGTTCAAAATACTGGTTATAAAGATGCTCAGGAACTTAGTGAGGACTTCAGTAGCATACAAAAGATCCAGTGAGAAACTGAGGACATACTAATTGAAATAAAGAACAATTTACAGGGAAACAACAGTATGTGGATGAAGCCATGAGCCAAATCCATGATTGGAACATAAAAAATCTAAAAACAACCAATCAGAACAACAAGGAGAAAAAAGAATCCCCCCAAATGAGGGTAGTATAAACAGCCTCTGGGACAACTTCAAGCTTTACAACATTTGAATCAGAGGGGTGCCAGAAGGAGAAGAGAAAGAGCAAGAAATTGGAAATCTATCTGAAAAAATAGTGAAAGAAAACTTCCCTAATTTGGTGAAGGGAACAGACTTGCAAGTCCAGGAAGTACAGAGAGTCCCAAACAAGAGCAATGGCAAGAGGCCACTCCAAGACACATCATAATTAAAATGTCAAACGTTAAAGATAAAGAGAGACTCAAAAGCAGCAAGAGAAAAGCAGTTAGTTACCAGATAGTTGCCAGATGGGATGGGGGAGGGGGAGAATGGGTGAAGAGGTGAGGGGATTAAGAAGTACAAGTAAGTAGTTACAGAATAGCTATGGGGATGTAAAGTACAGTGTCAGAAATGGAGTAGCCAAAAAACTTATGTGAATGACCCATGGACATGAACAATGGTGGGGGGATTGCCTGAGGGAGTAGGAGGTGCTGGGTGGAGGGGGACAAGGGAAAAGTCAGGACTACTGTAATAGCATTATCAGTAAAATATAATTAAAAATAAAATAAAGCAAAATGTTAAAAAAAAAGTATGATTTTACTACAGTGAAAACCTGGAAGTAACCTAAATGTCCATTAATAGGGGAATGATTTCACTAAAAATAAGCTGTTGTATGTAATACCATAGAGCTTTTAGAAGAAAACCCCCCTTGGACCTATATAAACTGACATAAGAGTGCCTACGCATTGTTAAAGGGGTAAGGGATAGAGGAGGGAGTTATGAATCAGTCCATATACCATTATTCCACTTATCTAAAAAGAAAAAAAGACCTTACCATGCGTATGGATAAAACAAAAAGGTCTATGGGTGTCCAACCTGTGGTCCAGGATGGCTACGAATGTGGCCCATCACAAAATTGTAGATTTACTTAAAACCTTTTGTTTTGCTGATCACTTTTTGTTAGTGTTTGTGTATTTAATGTGTGGGCCCATACAACTCTTCTTCCAGTGTGGCCCAGATGCCAAAATGTTGGACACCCCTGGGATCCATACCACAAGTAGTTATCTCTAGAGGAAAAGGGAAGGGAGTGGGTGGTAGAGGAAACAGTTTAAGGGATACTTTTACTTTTATTTTTTTACTCACTTTTCATTTCATTTTTTTTATTGTTGTTCAATGGCTGTTGTGTGCATACTTTTACTTTTTATCCTATACAAGTCTATAGTGTATTTCTAAATTTACAAGTACTTTTTAAAAAAGACTTTATTTATTTTTTTTAGAGAGGGGGGAAAGGGAGGGAGAAAGAGCAGGAGAGAAACATCAATGTGTGGTTGCCTCTTGTGTACCCCTTACTGGGGAGCTGGCTTGCAACCCAGGAATGTGCCCTGACTGGGAATCGAACCAGTGAGACTTTGGTTCCCAGGCTAGCACTCGATTCAATGAGCCACACCAGCCAGGGCTACATGTACTGGTTTGATAGTAACTATAGAGATTAATAATATAAAACATTTACACACTGGAAGACACTTGCGATGGGATTTCTTCATTGCATATTATACAATGACAATGTGCTAGAAGTGTAGTGCCTTGTACTTAATGAGGACTCAGGTATTTTTAAAAAAATATTTTTCTCCCTTTGTTAAAATGCTATATGTATTTTCTGCATTGAAAATATAAGTATAAAAAATAAAAACACCTAACCCCATACCTAGAGAGATCCATGATCAACTTCGAGTGTATATGCTTGTGCACAGATGTTTGTGAACACCCATGTATGGACACTTGCATGCCCATGTATACATATATGGGGCTTGCTCATGTGCAAACATGTATCCTCCTACAAAATGGGTTCTTACTATACAGAATGTCTTGTAACTTGCTTCCTTTAACTTGACACTATATTGTGAGCATCTTTCATGATCAATAACTCTAAGTGAAAAAGACATCTCAGTGAGAAAAGAACCATATGGTGCTATGTGAATATAGCATTCTATTATAATTAAAATAACTGGTTTCTTGAACAAACTATATATTCTTTCAAAAAAAGTCACAGTCAGCAAAAGTAAATAGCCAAGGAATTTTTAAATTCCTCAATGTTATACCAGTTCAGTTCTGACTTGAATTTAACTATGAACATGTTATTTAAATTGTAGGTATTAATAATGATGAATAAGTGCAACATTAAAATTCATTAGGAATATCTTTTGGGTGGAGGTTGGTTTTAATGAAGTTTTAAAACTGCGCTTGAACAATTTTTTGGTTCAAGAAAAAACAACCGCTCTAATTTTTGGTAAACGTGTGTGCTTAGTTGTATTCTTTTACAATTTATGAAAGTAAAGAAAATCTATGTATCTACAGCAACATGAATCTTTTTCTGTAGTACATCAGTGTATAGTATATAAAATTGAATATTGAGAACTGTGTTGGAGAACCAGGTTTGAATTGGGGGAGTATATATCTGTTCTGCGCTCTAATGTTATCTAGAAATATTTATTGAGCATATCTGCTGAAGACTCAGTATAAAATGTTCAGATTTATACTATGGGTTTTAAGGGTGAAATACTTTACTTTATACTGAAGACTTTTTGATATTTTAATCATTTTCCATGGATTCAATAGAGCCTTTTATTAAAAAAAAGTCTACCATGTAAACAGTGTTGTTAATGTGAAGGCCAGTATAGCTGCTCATGTTTTTTGTTCTGGCAATTGAAACAGTATCCCTGTTCTCCAAGGATGTGCTTCTTGGCATTTTTTGAATTGATTTCACAGCATGAGGATTTTTCACTCAAAGATGCTGTCAAATTACTAGATTTTAAAGGGTAGTCAGGGTAGAGGTTTCATATTTCTCACTTGATTAGTAAGAGGGGCATGTGAGATTGGACTATTAGATGTTATAAACAATCATGGTGGATTCCAGGGGTTATAAAGTTAATGCAGTGGAAGGAATGGTGAAATACCTGTTTTCTCTTAGGTATTCTGTTTATTACCTATGAAATTAAAGTATTTTTATACTATAAAAAATAATGATAGGGTTTTGAAGGAGCACTCCCCTGGAGGTACCTGAGTGATGAGTCATCAAAGGAAACCTAAAGAAATGGGCAGAGCTGGTACCACTGAAATGGTCAATAGTCATTATGTTCAAAATATAGGTTTCCCTTGCTATCTGAAAGTAGAACATTCTTATGAAACCTTTCCTAAGCTAAAATGGTGTAAAGTGAAGAAGCAATTACCTTAGGACACATCTTGCTAACAGATGCACAGAATAAATTGAGATAAAGCACAGATGCTTGTACATTTCAAAGTTTTGGGGCTTGATGCTGAGATGCTGAGTGTAGTTCCCAGGAAGCAACTGGGCTTTGTCGCTCTTGCTGTTGGGGATGCACGCTGCCTCTGTAAGAGCTCACTGCAAAACAAACACATATTGGTTTTGTACTTTGCCTTTTTTTGTAAAAGCAAAATCTTTTTTTGATTTCTGTTAGCAAAACAGTTATTAATGTAGCCCTTTTGTAAAAGCGAATTGGCATAAAGTGAACTTTTTTAAAGTGGGGGACACCTGCATGTTAGTCATTTCTGCATCTCAAATGAACTGAAAGCTTGAAAACTTCCCTCAGAAAGGAAACAGGAACTTGGTGAATGAGCTTAAAATTCAGTTTTGGTGTGGAAAGCACTAGAGAAGATAGAACTAGCACTAATGGCTCATGGGACAAATCCATGTGAAAAGATGGGGTGTGTTCTATATGACCACTTGAGGGAGAAGTAGCTTAAAAGAACAGCTGACAAATCATAACTTGAGTGGGAGGTAGAACTGGGTAGAACTAGTTATAAACAATTTTCAGATGAATGTATTTCAAACAAATAGAACAACAACAACAAAAATAGACCGGGGGTCATGGCATTCGTTTAAACAGAACCACAGAAACCCTTCAGGATTTGGTCACGTGCCAAGTTACTCTAGGATGGTTTAAAGTCTAATATTTGGGACTCTCTCTGTGCCCAAGCAATTCCCTGCAGAAGTAGGTTAGAATTTCTGTGAAGCAAGTAGTATCCATAGTGTGAGAACTAGAAAAGGCAAGGGTCAGGCTCTCTGCGGGTGAATTATTGCAGTGTGCTGATGGGAGTCTATGTAGTGTTTGTTTCCCTCAGTGGAAAGAAATGTCATACATATTCATTCAAATAAATAGATTATACAGGTTTTTAAAATCAATTATTTATTTATTTTATTTTAATTGTTCAAGTACAGTTTTCTGTCTTTTGCTCCCATCCCAGTCCACCCCCAGCCCCCAGAGATTATACACTTTTAAGACAAATGACTGAATTTGTAAGGATGTTATAAAACTTAAATGCCCACCTCCCAGTTTTTGGATTTCATTACCTAGATTTTGTTTTCATTGTGAAGTATGAAGGTCAGGGTTTTTACGTGGAAGTAGGTTTTTAATTTAAACACATGTTCACATTAATTTTAAAATTCCCTTGACCATGAAGAGATTGTTAAGTGTTAAAATGTTTGTGAGGTAGTAGCTTTGTTTAGGAAATATTCACCACTGCTCAAATATGCTTCTTCATAGGTGGCGTCCTTTAAAGTAGTTTTAGAAGAGACAGCTGCAAAATAGAAACCCTCATGGTGAAACTCCCAACACCTTTTTAATTTGTTTTTTAAGTATTTTTAATTGATTATGCTATTACAGTTTTCCCAGTTTTTCTCCTTTTATCCCCCTGTCCCCCAACCCTCCAGCATTCCCTGCCCTTAGTTCATGTCCATGGGTTGTACATATAAGTTCTTTGAGTCCACTGTTTCCTATACCGTTTTTATCTTTCCCTGTCTATTTTATGCCTACTAATTGTGCTTCTTCTTCCCTGCACTTTTCCCCCCATTCCTCCCTTCCCACTCCCCACTGAACTCCCTCTGTGTGATGTGAATTTCCCTGATTCTCTTCCTGTTCTGATTGTTTGCTTAGTGTTTGCTTTTGTTTTTCTTTTCTTTTAGTTTCATTTGTTGATAATCAAGTTATGAGTTTGTTGTCATTTTACTGTTCATATTTTTTTATATTTTTCTTAGATAAGTCCCTTTAGTGTTTCATATAATAAGGGCTTGGGGATGATGAACTTCTTTAACTTGACCTGATCTGGGAAGCACTTTATCTGCCCTTCCATTCTGAACTATAGCTTTGCTGGATAGAGCAATCTTGGATGTAGGTCCTTGCCTTTCATGACTTGGAATACTTCTTTCCAGCCCCTTTTTGCCTGCAAGGTTTCTTTTGAGAAATCAGCTGATAGCCTTATGGGCAGTCCTTTGCAGGCAACTGTCTCCTTTTCTCTGGCTTCTTTTAGGATTCTCTCTTTATCTTTAATCTTGGGTAACTTAATGATGATGTGCCTTGGTGTGTTCCTCTTTGGATCCAACTTCTTTGGGACTCTCTGGGCTTCCTGAACTTCCTGGAAGTCTTTTTTTTTTTTTGCCAGATTGGGGAAGTTCTCCTTTATTATTTGTTCAAATAAGTTTTCCACTTGTTGCTCTTCCTCTTCCCCTTCTGGTACCCCTATAATTCAGATGTTAGAACATTTAAAGATGTCCTGGAGGTTCCTAAGCCTCTCTTCATTTTTTTGAATTCTTGTTTCTTCTGGATGGATGTTTATTTCTTCCTTTGTTCCAAATCATTGATTTGAGTCCTAGTTTCCTTCCTGTCCCTGTTGGTTCCCTGAATATTTTGCTTTGTTTCACTTTGGGTATCCTTCCTTTGTTTTTTTCATTTTCTGACCAAGTTCAATCAGATCTGTGATCATTTTGATTACCAGGGCTTTAAATTCTCAGTCAGATAGGTTGGCCATCTCCTCCTCACTTAGTTCTCTTTCTGAGGTTATGCTCTGTTCTTTCATTTGGGCCATATTTCTTTGTGTTGGTGCAGCTGGTAGATTGTAAAGGGGCAGGGCCTTAGGTATTCACCAGGACAGGGCAACCCTCTTTGTTGATGTGCTGCAGCGCTGCCTGTGGGAGAGGGGCTAGAGAGGGAACAGTGCAGCTGGTTTGCTAGTCTCTAGCGCGCACTTTTGAAGGAACTCTCCTATGAGACTGGGAGTATCTCCCATTGTGGCAACCCCAGCTGTAGTCCACAGTCAACTCTGAGTCTCAGTTTTCCCCTTAAGTCAGGCCCGCCCACACAGCCCAGCCAGCTAGGCAGCCAGCCCCAACCCCAAGGCTGCCGCTTTGCTGTGGTTTTTCTGGTTGATTTTTTCTTTAATTCCTTGGTTGTCGGAGTTCCCTGCAGTTTGAATTTCTGGCAATTTTGGTTGTTTATTGATTTTAGATTGGTTGTTATTCTCCTTTTGGTTGTGCGAGGAAGTGAAGGTTTCTACCTACTCCTCCATCTTGGCTGGAACTCCTTTTTTATTTATTTTGAAATGGAGTTTCCACACCACTTTTACAGCATTTCTTTTGGGATTGAGTGGGTAGAACTGAATGAGGGATGATTCATAACTCCAGGAGTACCAAGTATTTAGTGAAGATACACCAGCCCTACTAGCTGTCTTGAGCCCTATCTCCATGGGGGTCACCCTGGAGCTGCTATAGACATAAGTACTCTATAAGACTGGCACCTCTGTCCCTTGGGAGAACATTCCAGTGCTCACATAGCCCCCCAATCTCTGTCTTACCTCCATAGTGCCCTGCATTTAGGCCATTGTTTTTTGGCTATATGACATGTTGGTGTGGAGTGATTGGCTGATGGTTGCAATCATAACCTTTGGTAAAATGGGACATTTGTTCCTAACACAATTTTCATACAGCTGATGTTTTTCTCAAAGTACTCTTAACTCTAAAGATTATATTTTATTTTCAAAACTCTTTATGGAGAGAGTTCTTGCTTACAATCTTGTTTTTAATTCATCTCAACCAATGAGGACCCTTGAGTAGCTCCTTCCTGCCTTTGTTTGAAGGTGCATATTGCTTAGGGTACTTCTGGCAGGGAAAAGGAGGTGGATGCTATACTAGGGCATTACCAAAGGAGGAATGAGTGGCAGTGAATTTATGGTCTATAGCCAGAATGGACCTTGAGTTTTGAAAACCAGGAATCTCAACTCTAGTTTGTACTTTAGAGACATATTTTAAAAACAAGTTATAGTCTATGGGGTTCCTTAAGCTAAGTAAGTGTATAGTAGGTCCTCAAATAGTGTCATTTAATTCAATGTTGTTTCATTATAATGTGAGTTGCAGTTGGAACTTAACTCTTATCAATCAGCTGGTGATAACAGTGGCTTTGCTTATACATGGTTTTGCTTAAAGTTGCAGAAGCTATTGAGGATGTTACGTGAGGATTTACTGTATATATAGTGAGAAGCCCTGCAGTGTTTAATAACAGTCTCCATTGAAAATCTGCACTGTTGAGTCAAGACCCTACTTGTAGTTCTCAAAGGTGGGATTGTTGTTATGTAACATATATGTGTTACTTTAATGACCTGAAATGCAAGCTACTCATTTTGAAGCAGCTAAGTTTGGTTGAAAGAATTAGTTTTCAACCTTGTTGATTTCTCTAATTTTGTATCATTCTTAGCTAATGTAACACTGAGGTCAATTATTTTCCATTCACTTTTCAAAGTCGTAACATTTTTCTCATGAGATTATTCCTTTTGCATTGGGAAGAGTGGTTAGGAGTTTGTTTAGGATGGAGGTTGGTACTTGGCCAGATCTGAGGCCATGTCCTACTATTGCTAGACCTTTTTTATAAAAACAAACAAACTTTTTATTATTTTTAGCAGCACCACCCCATTGCTGTTGGAAGGCCAGGATGTTGGCTGAACTTGGTACCAGGCACTGAACCTCAATGCCTTTCCCCTCTAATTTCAGGCATACCAGCCCAGGAAACCATAAATACTGAAACCATAAATGGGGTGTTGGAAGCATTTTGATAATACCTTAAGACAACAATTTTCAACCAGTGTGCCTCCAGAGTTTTTAAAATATGCAGTACCTGACTATTGAATCAGGGGCACTGACCTCTTTTCCCTTAGATTGTGAAATAAAAAAAAATGACAATAGCCACCCTGGCTGTTGTGACTCAGTTGGTTGGAGCATTGTCCCATAAACTGAAAGGTCACAGGTTCGATTCCCAGTCAGGGTAAGTGCCTGGGTTGTGGGTTCAGTTCCAGGTTAGGTGCATATGAGAGGCAACTGATCAATGCATTCCGTTGTCATCAACATTTCTCTCCCTCTCTGTCTCTCTCCCTTCCTCTTTTTCAAAAATCACTAAACATGTCCTTGGGTCAGGATTTTTTAAAAAATGACAACAGCCAATAGAACAGTAGCCATTCAGTATGAATGAATCAAAATTATACCTATTTTTTGGTTAGATTAGCAAAACATATAATAAACAGAATTTTAGTAATTAGTTTATGTGTCCCATGAGATGAAAAAGGTTGAAGATCACTGCCTGTAAGACATTGTCACATAATCACCAGACCTTGAGATGCATGGCAAGAGAAAACTTTTGCTTTCAAAACTTCCTTTGCGTTGACCTTACTTTTGCTTTTAAAGAATAAGCAGCAGATTGCCCCATAGACATGAGACAGCAAACCACCTTTTTAGCTTTTACTGCTGCTCACATTGGTTGCAGATACTTTGAGGATTGAATTATAATCTAAAGGTGATGTTTTAGATTAAATATTTGCAGAAATAACTGCAGAGAAATACCTTAAAAGCAAAATTGCATTGCAGATCCAGAAGTTAAATGCTTTAGGGGTAAATGGGCAATGTCTACTAGTAGGAAAAAGCCACACTGTTGAAACTGTAGCTGGTGTCTTGGCTGACCTTTGTATGGAATAGTAACCCCTTCCTTAAACAGTATTTCACTGAGATGGGAAAAGGCTCCTGCTCTACCGGGCAGTTTTTAGTACTCTGGTGCTTCTCTTAAATATGTTCTTTAAATTCTTGTTTTGGATCTCAATGAGGCAAAAGTGCCTCATTGAGGCATTTAAAATATTTAAGTAGTGAAACCTCCAAGTAATGAGACCTCCTCCATTGAGTGTGTTCCACAGTGGAATTAACCTATTCCAAATTTTACACTTGGAGTAGTATTATAACCAGTAGGTAGTGTTGTTTGTAACAGCTGCCAGTAGTCCACAAATGAAATTGATCAAGTTGGTTTATACATCTGACTGTATTTTATAGCTCTGTGTATTTCTTTCCCCAGTATTTGAAGAATGATTTTTTAAAAAAAATTTTGTGTAGGCAAGCCAGCTGATACATAAGCAGTAACAGGTATACCTGCTTATACCTGTTGCTGGGTAATCCCAGAAGGTGGCTATTATTTTTAGTTTTATAAAAATATATAATTGTCTCATTGGGCATATTATTATTATAGGGCTGAGGGGTTGCCTCAGAGGTGACTCTCCTTTCCTATTCTACCTATATGTCTGCTGTCCTTGTTAGCCTAATGTTCACTTAAGGTATTATCTATTGAACAGTAGGCTCCACAAAGACATGACATAATATATGTTCACTGAATATTTCTTAGACAAATGCATGTGCCTGCACTTCTCACTGTCCAGGATTTGGGAAACTAGGTTTTTTGGAAAAAGGTTGTTACTGGCTGTACTTACTTTTAATTTCTTGCCTCAAATAAAAATGTTATTATGATAGTCTTCAGCAATGATGTTTACAAAACCAAAGAAAATAGAGACTTAACCTTTTGTGCTTCAGTGAGTCTGTGCCCAATATGGTGACATCACTTCCATATTTTGGAGAGGCCATATTCTGGGAATAGTCTTTATACAGCTTTCTATTGTCATGCTAGAAAGCCTAGTGACTTATTACCAGAGAAATTTTATTCTAACATATTGTTTATATGTAGGTATCTCTTAACCAAATGGATCCTTCTAGATTATTAAAATGTGATCTTAACACATGGCTTGTTTTTTAAAAAATTAAATATTTCATTATGGAATAATTTTAGACTTGCAGCAAATTTGTAAAGATAGTCCAGAGGTCCTATATATCTTTACCAGTACCCCTTAATGGTAACATTTTACATAGCATAACATTGGTGCAGTGCTTTTAATTAAACTGTAGAATTTATTTGGATTTCCCTAGTTTGTCTACCAAAGTCTTTTTTTTTTCTGATCGAGGGTCTAAAATTGTTGTATGTGTTTATTTTAGAAAACATATATATGAAAAGATAAACAACAGTGCAATTCCCCTGCCCAGAGACAACTACTGAAATTTTTAGCTTATATCCTTCCAATTTTTTTCTGTAGAGAATATGAATCCATTTCCCCTCCTCCAAATTATTTGAATTTTCTTAAAAGACAGGTTAGAAATGTGTTTTGTATACTTTTTTTGTAATTTACTTTTTTTAACACTTAAATGGCATTCACAATTTTTGTGACTATCTCCCCATGTCTGCTGTTTCAAATGTAGTTACAGTTTAATCTGTTCTCTATCTTTATGTGTTTTGTTTCCATTTCTTTGCTTATTTAATTCTTCACTACTTAAGGTTAAACTATGCAGGTGTTCTCAACCTTTTCCCCCTAACAAACCTGAAAATATGACACAGTCTTACCAGTAAAAGTAGCTCATTCAGTCAGTGATTCTAAATATGTGTACATTTGGCTGAACCCTTTGAAATTGCTGGGGGGGGGTTGTATGTAACAGATTTGTGACTATTGGCAGTTTTATATGGGTCAATGTAATAGTTTGGAAAGTCTTTCTGGGTTCTGATCTCTTTTGCCTTCTTCTCACTCCATTGAAAATCCCTGGCTTCTCACTCTACTGAGAATTTCTGCATTTTAGAATGGTAAGCCAATTCTGAAACACAAACACCTTCCAAGTGGCTCTGAAAGCCACATCCTTAAGACCTATGCTCATGTCAATGACATATGCAGAGAACTAGAACCCTAGTGAATTGCATCTGCCTATCAGTGTGTTGAAAATGAAAGTAGATTTCTGAGCATTCAACCAAAGCTCTGCAAGGGTGTCTCTTGGTTCCATATTTGTATTGGCTCACCAGGGCACTGGTGCCACCCAGTGGTACTTTATAGATGAACTGCTGATGTTGCTGTACTACTCTGCAACCTTTCAAATACTTTCACTTCCTTTCTTTTGCATTCATGGTCTAACCTTCCCTTCCCCATTTGTGCCAGTGGGTTTCATTTAGACTGATGATAATATTTAGGAAGCTATATCAGCCATATAATTTTGCTGTGATATCTTTATTTAAATAAAGGCTGTGGAATACGAGGCATGAAATATTTAAACACACTAAATCAGCTGTTATTTCTCTGCTACCAAGCCATGATTCCAATGCAAAATCAGTGCAGTTTTTTTTTAATCTGTCAGAGTATGGCACTTTATGTTTAATTTCAAGCTTCTCAATATATGAGAGGAAGTATTCCTATATATCTCAGATGTGAAGAGGCATAAACTTCTATCTAAAGTAAAATATTTAACTCAGAATACATTCTTTGGTTTTCTTTCTCCTGTGTATGACTTGTTATTTCATTCCATGTTCATTTAAGAACTGTTTAGCAAGCACCTACTGTGTCCTTTCACTGTGCTAGGTTCTGAAGATTATAGTGGCAATCCAGACAGACTTGACTTCTGCCTTTAATAGGCTTTTACGGCCCAGCAGGGGAACAAAAACCAAAACAAGTTGAAGTGCTATACTATCTGGGTGCTTGGAGAGCAAATGGCAGAGACTCCTGACATAGCATGGGAAGGTCAAGGAAGGCTTTTTAGAAGTGTCATTTAAGCTAAGACCTAAAGGAAGCCAGAAAAATGAAAGATAATATTCTTGGCAGAGGGAAAAGTGTATGCCATATGCAGAGGTTAGAGATTAAACTTGGTGCTTTTGAGAAAGTTATGGCTGGAGCCATGAGATCAATCATTGAAGCCTCACAACAGTCCCTGTAAGTAGTAGTATTATTCTTTCTATTTTACAGTTGTGGCAAATGAGGCAAAAAGGTTAACTAACTTCCTCAAGGTCATTACACTCTAGGCAGTGACACAGCCAGGAATTGGACCCAGGCTATCAGGCTCTAAGATGGTGGCCCCTAACTTCCACAGTAGACTGCCTTTTGGCAGGGCATTCAGTTATGTGGGAGATTCATTGGCCACCTCTTTATTATTTTTTAAGTATTTTATTTATTTTTAGAGAGAAAGAAAGAGAGTGAGAGAAACATTCATCTAATGCCTCTTTTACAGCCCGAACTGAGCACCTGGCCCATATCCCAGGCATGTGCCCTGACCTGGAATTGAACCCGTGACCTTTCTGTTCACAGAATGACACGCTACCCACTGACCCACACCTGTCATGGCATTGGTCACCTGTTTAGATTTCCATGAAGCTTAGCATCTTGTCCTGTTAATTTCTGATCATTTTTTTTTCTGTTGGGCCTAGGTAAATAAAATATTTCTTAGTAAACTGTACTAGTCACAGACTATTCCAAGAGCTGCAACTTACGAATATGTGAAAAATCCCTTAACCTTATAGTTAGTATCTGGGTTAGCCCAGAAAATCTCCAGGTTGCTTTAATCTTTTATCACCGATTGAAAGTCAAATGCCTCATTTGATAACAACCCTTAAGTTTACTAACTGGTATTTTCCAGAGAAATCATAGATGGGAAATTATAATTGGTTATTTTTGTTTGTTTGCTTGCAAAAATAAATGAATATAAAATATAGGCTCCCCAGAAGATTAGAATTTTTCTTTGGAATGCTCAAGTTAACTTGGCCATATCCTTTTCTGTGACTTTTAGTGTTAAAGTGTAAACACAACTTCTTAAATAGGGCTATGGTCTTTAAAAGTCATATAAATTAAAAATCTATACATGGAGATATTTTCTTACAGTGGATCTGATTTATCCTTTGTGTACCTAAAATATAAATGTATGTTTTGTAAAAGGCGAAAGATTTATACGATCTGAAGAGAAACCAGAGTATCAAATGTATGTTTTGTAAGGTGAGGAATTGACTTCAGTTTTAAGTTATCAGTTAAGGTTTTACCCTAGATTTTATTTTTATTTTTTAAAAGATTTTATTTATCTTTAGAGAGAGTGGAAGGAAGGGAGAAAGAGAGGGAGAGAAACATCAGTGTGTGCTTGCTTCTCACGTACCCCCTACTGGGGACCTGGCCCACAACCCAGGCAAGTACCTTGACTGTGAATCTAACTGGCAACCCTTTGGTTCGCAGGCCGGCACTCAGTTCACTGAGCCACACCAGCCAGGGCTACACTAGATCTTAGAAGTTGGATGTTCAGTTGTACATAAACTATTTAAGCTTGTCATGATTTGATATTGGAAGTGGAAACATGGAATAGAGAGTTGTGTGTGTGTGTGTATGCATGCACACATGTGTGTAAAATGGCACAAAGCTGGCACTTTCACTTACTTGCCCATTTGCATATGACTATGGACTCAGTCAGGAACTAGTACTTTGAAGTGTCTTTTCCAATAGTGAAGTTTGGCTTCTGCTGATGTAGTCATACATTCTCACCCTGTTCTCTCTGGGACCAGAATTAGGGTTATTACTGGGGTCATCACTAGGGATGGGGAGCTCTGATAATAATTACCCTGAAACAGTAGCTGTAAACCAGGGGACAGACCTTGGTAAGGTAGGAAATGTGATCACCCTCATTTTAAACAATTCATACAGGGATCAAATTTGTGAACTTAGCTTCAGAAGCATTGTCTCACCAGTTGAAGTAACCAGCAGCTACAGAGAGTTCCCTTTACTTTGGAGTGAAACCACTAAATTTCAAGTATTATTGTATATTACAGTGGAATTGTATGTGTAGCAGCTGTATTGTTTTTACAGTTTTTTTGCATTGTGAAGTTCATGCTTTGAAGCCCTGTTGGGGTTATTAAAGGACACATTCAGAACTGTTGCTCTTACAGGAAGTGAGATTACTTAATGATACCTTACTGTTGCCCAAAACATTTTGAAATGAAAACTCTGAGGGCAAGAAATGATTCAGCCTTTTCTGACTCCTACTTTTAGATGTTAGCTTAGCTTGTACATATTTGTAATATGATGTTACATTTGATTGTAATGTCTGAAGCAAGACAGTCTTTGGTAACGACATTTCTCTGAAGTTTGAGTCGTTGCTCCCAGAGGTCAGGCTGTAAACAGGGTATGGATGGAGAACTAACTTCGGAAATCCTCTTCTTTCATAAATCCTGTCATTACCTGAGTGGAAAGTAAAGAAGTGATACTCATTTGGTGCCTTTTGGCTTGTGGTACCTTTCTGGTAGCAGGTCTTACCATAAGGGGGCTGATCCTGGTCAGCTGAGAAACACGTTCCTTTTGGAGCAGAAAATTTTATGCAGATATCATCTGGCTTTGGCATTTGAGTTCCTGTTTGTTTTAATAAGAAAAGTGAGTGGAACTGTGAATTTAAAAAGATTATATTTCTATCTATGTAGAACTGCTCAGGATTGTCTGGCTGTTTGATATTGTCTCTTCACTTGCTAGTAGTAGTCAAATTTTGTTAGTCACATTTTGACATAGGTGACTGTAAGGAAACAGTTAGCATTTTAGTTACAGTAAGAAAAAAGAAACTTGATTTTATTTAGCTTCATAGATTATAGTACATGTGCAAAATAAGTTTCTTTTCCTTTGAGTTTAAAAGCAGAGGTGTCCAATCTTTTTCTGTAGCAGTTAAAGTCAACTTGTGGCTCCTTTTATAGTGTCACTTTGCCACTTGAGTAGGCCACACAGCCATATTCATTGTCGCTTATCAACATATGTAGACACACACTACAATTAGTTGAAAGACTGGTGCTATATTTTCTATTTATTTATTAAATGGTAAAAGTTATATATTAACTATAGAAGTGTTAGAAAATTTAAGAAAAACGTAAGGATAAAATTAAAAATCAGCTGTAATTCTGCAACCCACAGATAAACAGTTTGTCTTGTAGCCTGTGTATATTTTAAGAAGCTAATACTGTACTTTGTTTCATGTTAAACCAATTTCACTACTTATATTTTCTCATGTCCTTTAATATTCTTTGATAATGTTGCATTTGATGACACTGCCATATTTAATCATGTGGATACATCATTACTTTACCAATCTCCTTTTGGCCATTTGAAATTATTTCTAGTTTTTCTGTTATTTATGTTACAATGAAGACTACTGCCTACATTTTTGTGCATGCATCTCTGATTAGTTCCTTAGGATATTCCTAGAAAATAGAAAGTGAAATAAATGACTAGGCTATGAAGTATAACTTAGGGCCTCTTGATGCATACTGCCAAATTGCTTCCTGTAAAGCTTGTACCAATTTACACTTCTGTCAATAGTATATAAAGTGCATTGTTGTATATATTTAGCCACACTGAGTAATTTCTTTATTCTTAGTTGACACAACTTTTTAAAAAGTATATTTTGTTGATTATGCTATTACAGTTGTCCCAATTTTTCCCCTCTTCCCCCCTCTGCCTGGTACACCACTTCCTTCCAGCAACCTCCCCACCTGCTTAGTTCATATCCATGGGTCGTGCATATAAGTTCTTTGGCTTCTCCATTTCCTATACAGTTCTTAACTACCCCCTGTCTGTTTTGTGCCTACCAATTGTATTTCTTAATTCCTGTACCTTTTCCCCCATTCTCTCCCTTTCCCCTCACACCTGATAACCCTCCAAATGATCTCCACATTCATGATTCTGTCCCTGTTCTGGTTGTTTGCTTAGTTTGTTTCTTATATTCAGTTGTTGGTAGTTGTGAATTTGTTGCAATTGTTCATAGTTTTCACTTTCTTTTTCTTATATTGTTCCTTTTAACATTTTGTATAATAATGGCGTGGTGATGATGAACTCCTTTAACTTGACCTTTTCTGGGAAGCACTTTATCTGCCCTTCCATTCTAAATGATAGCTTTTGCTGGGTAAAGTAATCTTGGATGTAGGTCCTTGCCTTTCATGACTTTGAATACTTCTTGCCATTCCCTTCTTGCCTGCAAAGTTTGAGAAATCAACTGAGAGTCTTATGGGAACTCCTTTTTAGGTAACACTCTGCTTTTTTCTTGCTGCTTTTAAGATTCTCTGTTTATCTCTAACCTTTGGAATTTTAGTTATGATGTGTCTTGGTGTGGTCCTCTTTGGGTCCAACTTGTGTGGGACTCTCTGTGCTACCTGGACTTGTGTGTCTATTTCCTTCACCAAATTAGGGAAGTTTTCTTCCATTATGTTTTCAAAGAAGTTTCCAATGACTTGCTCTTCCTCTTATTCTGGCACCTCCAGGATTCAGATGTTTGTATGTTTGGAGATGTTCCAGAGGTTCCTTAGCCTATCCTTGTTTTTTTTTTTTTTTTTTTTTTTTTTTTTTTTTTTTTTTTTTTTTTTTTTTTCATTTGGGCCATATTTGTCTCCTTATTTTGGCAGCCTCCCTGTTTTTGCTTCTGTGTTTTAGGTAGAGCTGCTTTGACTCTCTGTCTCAGTAGTGTGGCCTATTGTAGAAAAGTGCACCTGTCAATTGTGTGGGACAGGGCCTTAGGTAATCACCAAGGTGGTGTAACCCATTTCACTGTTTTGTGGCTGTGTGTGGCGGGGAGGGCTCAGAGAGGGACAGTGCTGCTGCCTGGCTTCTGGAGATTTGCCAGGGAGGAAGCTGTCCCCTGGCACTTGCCCTGTTCCTAGTCACTTCACTTTCTCCCCATATGCCACTGTGCCCTTCCATCTGTTGCCCTGTTGCTGAATCCCAGGTTGGGGAGTGTGCATAAGTCCTCAGACCTTTGCCGGGCCCTTTAAGAGGAGTCTCCTGAGAATCCTGTAGTTTCTTCCCCCATCTCAACCCCCACTGATTTTTACAGCCAGAAGTTATCGGGATTTATCTTCCTGGTACTGGAACCCTGGGCTGGGTAGTCTAATCTGGGGCTGGGATCCTTCACTCCTGAGGTATCTCTCCCAATTTTTATCCACCACATGTAAGTGTGGGACTGCCTGTTTTGCTTCCTCTCTACACCACTCTGTCATCTCTGCCCTTCCTACCCATCTGGATGAATGTGGCTTCTTTAAATCCTTGGTTGTCTGACTTCCATACAACTCGATTTTCTGATGAATCTGGGTGGTTTGTTTTGTAGTCTAGTTGTAATTTTTGCTATAGTTGTGTGAGGAGGTGAAATGTGTTTACCTGTGCCTCAATCATGACTGGAAGTTGATACTTTTATATTTATACACACAATTTTTGTACATAAGGTCTGCCTGGAAAAGTCCAGTCATTGTTAATATAACGAGAATGGTTTGCAGGACATTGATGTAACCTAGCAGTTGAGGAGAGTAGACTGGAATGCATATGCATGAACAATGACGACTTCAGTATACTAGTCAGTGGGGGCAGTAGATGCCATTGAGTGAGCATGTGCACTGTGTGGCCACCACATCCAAAGTGACTGAGCAAGTAGAAAAACAAATCTGCATCAAATTTTGAGTTAAGCTTGAGCATTCCCCCCTGGAAACTACTGGGATGATTCAGAAGGCCACAGCTAAAGGCAACTGGTGATGGGCAGCTTCATCATGACAACCTACCTGCTCTTGCATCACATTCCATACAGAGTTTTTTTGTGAAACATCAAATCACCCAGGTGACTCAGTCCCCCTACAGCCCTGTGACTTCTGGCTTTTCCAAAAACTAAAATCACCTTTGAAAGGAAAGAGATTTCAGACTGTGGATGAGATTCAGGAAAATACAACAGGGCAGTTGATGACGATTGAGAGAACAGTGTGAGGTCCCAAGGTGCCTGCCTACTTTGAAGGGGACTGAGGCATCATTGTCCTGTGTACAATGTTACTTGTATCTTCTTCAATAAATATCTGTTTTTCATATGACATGGCTGGATACCTTCTGGACAGACCTCATATATATGTGTGTGTATGTATATATGTATCAGTGTGTGTATCTATTTACAATTTACCACACTAATGGTAAAACATATCAACAGAAGGTCACTGCTACCAATCTAATGCCAATAGGAGTCTCCAATCTGGGATGGGGGAAGCAGAGAAACTTTATTCAGATACAAGAGTGTGCACAATTGGGGAAAGGCAACTTCTAGGGGAAATGGAAAGTGCACTCCACCAAGATAAATTAGAGGCTACTTTTCAAAGAGAATTTCCTGCCTTGGGCCCCCATTAGTTCATTTTTATGCAAATGAGGAATCAAAATTTGCACAGTGTGATTTGTCCAAATAGAACTTTCCTGATTGGTCTGCTTTACACATCCTGATCAGTTGTTAGGGAGCTGCTCCCATTGGTCAGTATAGATGCAAATTAGGATATAGCTGTGCAGTTGTGATTGCATGATCAGGTCTCAGTCCTATTAGTCTAAAAATGATGCCAGGAGTTCCCTTATAAGATCTGATTGAGGCAGGAACACAGTGCAGAAGGCTGGCAGTTTAATCTGGCTTTCCCCTGAAATGCAGAGTGCATGAGGTGCTTCTGTGGCAATGGCTGCTAGACTCTGGTTATGAACTTGGACCCAGTTAGCCACAAGGAGTCCTTTCTGGAAGATTTATTACTTCTTGAGGTGTACAAACAGAGAGAGAGAGAGAGGGAGAGGGAGAGAGAAAGAATGAGATAAAATTTACCATGCTAATTTGTAAGGGGAGAAATTATATAACAAAATGGGTGAAAACAATTCTTAGCTAGAGTTGGAGTATTTCTCTTGGTATTCAAACTAACTCTGTCTTCGAGGTTGGGTAAAGGTAATGGGTGTAGTATTAATTACCGCAGAATACTGTAATTTTAACTATGCCAGGAAATATCCATAGTTGTCATACAATTTATATGTTTTAGCACTGAAAATGAGCTTTGAGTTATGAGTAGAACTAAGGATTTTATGTTTGGCTAAAATTGATTATCATTGTTCTAAAATATAATGGCAGCTTTTTGTTTTAAGTGCTTTCCCAAAATGTCTGCTGAAGGTGATTTAAAAAAAAAATCTGGCAGGGCAGTTTGGTGGTACATTGGAGCAGCTTCTTTCTTTTGCTTTGTGAATGCTCCTTATTGGAAGGCAGAAGCGATGTAGCAGTCCATGAAGTGGCCTAAGTCTTTGGTATTGGGTGAAAGAAAATGGCTGAAGCCAAGCAGGGTGCTCGCAGATTCATAGGTGGAAAACCTTCCTCCAAACAGCTGGCCATCAAAGCTGTCAGGGAAAGGGCACTGTCTTCCACAGGGTTTAAAAACCTCATCACTACAGGCCAGAACCCTTGTGTTTCAAGAAATCCGTCATTACAAGTAATCGACCAGGCTTCTG
The DNA here is from genome assembly GCA_004027735.1 of Carollia perspicillata. NCBI lineage: Eukaryota > Metazoa > Chordata > Mammalia > Chiroptera > Phyllostomidae > Carollia > Carollia perspicillata. The sequence continues at coordinate 81,659 of PVKM010000479.1, read as the reverse complement.
ATCTGGAAGTTTTCTTTCCAGGGGTTTATGAGGAAGATCACCTAGGATTTCAAAACTGAGGTTTCAGAGTGCTGCCATCAGTGCACTGCAGGATGTTGGCAAAGAATACCTGGTGGGTTTATTTGAAGAAATTAATCTGTGTGCCATCCATGCTGAGAGTCACCATCATGTCCAGAGACATCCAGTTGGCTTGCTGGATACAGGGAGAGAGCTTAAGTGAAGGCAGTTTTTATGGTGTAGTAATTCTGTAAAATACTTTGGTTTAATTTGAGACTGTTCTATAAGATCATTTATAGTATGTTGCATTGTACTTAAGTCATTCCATCTTTCACTCAGGATGAACAGAAAAAGTGATTGTTTACAGACCTCAGTGATGTGAACATTGTTGACAACTTGTTCATATGCAGAAGGGATGGGTGATACTTCTTCCTTCTGTTTCTGTATGTTAATTATTTGTTGGGTAGCTATTAAGGTACCAGAACTGATAAATGTGTACATGGACCTTTTGTTATAGAACTGGTTATGACTTGATGTTATCTGACCATACATTACCATGATAGAATGTGGGCTTTTTCAATGGTGAAGATACAAGTCTTAACCACTGTGTAACTTAACAGTTTCCTTAAAAAAAAGTAATGTAACAGCTATATAATACACTATGTGCATTTATAATGGCTATTTTATATATAATACTGTTAACATTGTTAAATTAAATGTTTTACATTCACGTGTGGGGATTCTTGTCATTAAGGTGTGTGTAATTTAGGGTACAGTTAGTTTTCTCCAAAGTAGACTGCACTTGTTTTCACAGTAGTAATATACATTGCAAATTATACCTTGCATCACTCCTCGTTCTACCACATGTTAACCAACCCTCTCACTGATATTGCAAACAGTTAACGGGGAATTTTATAAAGGCTCTCGAATATAATACAAGTTATTCACAACAACATCATCTGTTGATAATATTCTGAACTATTAGTGCAGCTTTTCTTTGTGTTGCGGTTGGTCTCATAACTAGGTAAGAGTTTTTCTCTACCAAGAGGAAACAATACCAAAGTTTTTTTTCCTTGTGAAGTTTGTATTATAATAACCCTTAGGGTAAACCTGCTGTGGGAGATGGGCATATAGCTTCTGCTTATTGAACCTCTGCTAGTAAAGATGGCGTCCAGTTAGGTTACATCTGGTATATGGTCGGTCCTAGGAAGATCACTTTATAGCAGTGATTTTCAACCAGTGTGCTGCAAGAATGTTTAAAACATGTAACACCTGACTATTTAGTCAGGGACACTGACCTCTTCTCTTTTCCCTTAGATTGTCAAATAAAAAACTGACAACAGCCAGCACAACAATAGCTGTCCAATATGATTGAATCAAAATTATACCCATTTTTTGTTAAATCAGCAAAAAGTTTAATACATTTTTCTGGTGTGCCACAGAATTTTAGTGAGTGCTTTGTGTGCCATGAGATGAAAAAGGTCAAAAATCTCTGCTTTATAGAGATGGTCTTCCAAGGGGTTTTTAAATTTATCCTTATATTGAAGTTTTTAGGTAAGTTATGTATATTGACTAAATTTAACTTGTTTATCCAAAAAAATATAGCTTGAAAATTATTACAAAGAAATGAAGTGAAGGCTGATATTAAATAGGAAAAAATGACAAATTAGCCGTATTCTCTAACGAGTGTTATTTATCTTACCCATTCCAACAAATATTTGATGCTATTTGCAAGTTAAAGTGGGATCCAGTGATAATAAGACACACTGCTTGCCTCAAATGTGCTTACAGTTTACATAAATGATTAAGATAAATTTAAAAAAATACAAAGTAATTTAATTTTAGAGCTAATAGGCAGGAGATTTATAGAAGTTCAAAAGTTTAGACATTTGCTCAATGTTGTTGAAGGTATCCCAGAAAGGTGACTTTTAAGCAAAATTCTAGGTAGAAAGAAGAAACTGAATAAAGTTTCTGAAGCAAGAGAACCTCAGAAAATGTGAATGACAGTTTTTGAAGATAAATGGTTTATTTCAGGTGCAATACAGGTAGTAAGGTAGATACTTTTCATATTAAGTTAATACAGTTATTTCATGGTAAAATAGTTAATACTGATAGGAGTATAAATAGATGCAGCCATTGTAGAAAGTATTTTTGTAGTGTATATTAAGAGCTTCCTGTGTTAGCCCCACCCTCCAACATTACCCCCCAAAAAATCTGTCTTAGACCTAGTAATCATGCTTTTAGGAAATATGAGGGAATACTTTGTATAATATTGAAGTAGAAAAATGATCCAGAAGCTACAAAGGAGAGTATTGATAGTATTTTATTACTTATAACTTATAAATCAATATTTGCTCACCAGTTATTATGGTAAGTGAAATAAGCCAAGCTGTGAAAGAGAAATACCATATGATCTCACCTATAAGTGAAACCTAATCAACAAAACAAACAAGCAAACAAAATAGAACCAGAGAAATGGAAATAACAAACTGACAATGACCAGAAGGGCAAGGGAGAGGGATAATGGGGGAAAACGGGAGGGGCCATCAAGGAACATGTATAAAGGGCACATAGACAAAGCCAAAGGGGATAGGTTTAAGGGTGGGAGGTGGGGATGGGTCAGGTGGGGGGAATGTGATAGGGGAAAAATGGAGACAACTGTACTTGAACAACAACAGCAACAAAAAAAAAAAGAAATCAATATTTGGTTTAGAGCTTCTCCCCCCAAAAAGAGCTCTGTTGGGAAAAGTATCTGTAATACATCAGACAAAGGTTTATTTCCTTAATAGACAAAGGGCTTTTATGAATCAATAAGGAAAAATGAATAACCAAGTGGAAAATGGACAAGGGACTTAAACAAATCACTAATGTAAGAAATTCAGATATAATTAAATATTTTTATGTGTTCATTGAAAATTAAATCACTGTTTTTGGTACTTGTCAAACAAAGTTCAGTCTAGTATTAAAGGGGATGTGAGGAAGTAAACACTCCTGGCAGGAGCATGAAATGTTATATTCTTTTTTAGATGGCATTAAGTTTCTCTTTTGGAAATAAATTTCAGACTTTTATAAAAGAGCTGTCAAAACAATACACAATTTGCATGAATCTTTCACGTAACTTCCCCTAATGTTAGCATTTTGTGCTATAACATAATTATGTGAGATGTTAACCAAACTAACACATTAACATTGGTACAGCACTATTAATTAAACTATAGACTTTATTCAAATTTCATTATTGTTTTAAATAATATCTTTTTCTCTCCTGGATCAATCCAGGGTCCCACATTATATTTAGTTGTCATGTCTCCCCAGTCTTCTCTCATCCATGACAGTTCCTCAGCCTTTGCCTTTCATGATCTTGACAACTTTGAAGATTAACTGGCTGGTTACTTTGTAGAATGTCCCTAATTTGGGTATATGTAATGTTTTTTCATGGTTAGATTGAGATTGTGCAGTTTGGGTAAGAATACAACAGAAGCAAAGTTGTCTCATTTTTCAGTGTCATGTACACACTAGTAATCTTGATCACCTGGTTAAAGTGATGTCAACTGTGTTTTACTACATTCAAGTTACAATTTTTCTCTTTGCAATTAATAAATAATAGCAATTATACTATGTTGTATTAATACATATTTGGGGGAGATGCTTTGAGAACATGAATATATCCAGTTCAACTTCAAACTTTTAGTCACCACTGTTTGCATCTATCGATGGATTTTGCCTGCAGCAGTTATAACTGTGGTGTATTAATGGAGATTTTCTATTTCTTTTATTCCCTTCATCTGTGATGGAGGATGTTTTAATTAGAATTCTCTGTAAGGACCATTGATCCCTTCTCCCTTAATTATTTATTTATTCAATGAATCATTTATTTTTATTAGTATTGGCTCATGGATATTTATTTTATTCTTTGGAATATAATCTAATACTATCATTTATTTTGCTCAAGTTGTTCCAGCTTTTGACCATTGGAAGCTCCTTTTGGTTGGCCCCTGTGTTCTTCTGATGTGTCCCCACTTTTTTAAAAAAGCATTTTCTTGCTTTCTGGCACTAGAAGATACTAGGTTCAACTTGCATTTTTCCTCCCCTGGCTCTGGGATCAACTAGTTCTCCAAAGAACCTTGGTTTTTTTTCTTTTTTTAATTGGAGAATGGTAATTGGAAACCCAAGATCTGGGTGCTGGGCATTATCATTGAAACTAGGGTATTGCCCTGGCTGGTGTGGCCTAGTGGATTGAGCCAGTGGATTGAACCTAAAGGTTATCAGTTTGATTCCTGGTTAGGGTACATGCCTGGGTTGTGGGCCAGGCCCCCTGTTGGGGGTGTGCGAGAGACAACCAATCCATGTGTCTCTCGCACATTGATGTTTCTCTCCCTCTCTTTCTCCCTTCCACTTTCTGTAAAAGTAAATAAATAAAAAGACCTTTTTAAAAAAAAAAGAAAAGAAACTTGGACAGGGGTGTCAAACTCTTTTTCACTGGGGGCCACATGAGCCTTATGGTTGCCTTCAAAGGGCTGAATATAATTTTAGGACTGTATAAATATAAGTATTTCTTAATAGTTTAACGAGAGCTGGGTTCTGTCACCAGAAGGTAGAAACAAGATGGAGGGCCAGATTCAGCTCACAGGCCTTGTGTTTGCCACCTGTGAACCTAGGGTATCTCTGCTTCTAGATCTGGAGGGTAATTTTAATAGACTAAAATCTAAAATGGTCATACCCTTCTGACTCAGCATTTCTGTTAGAAATGTATCATAGAAGCACTGGCATAATTATATTACTAAGAATATTCATTGCTATATTATTTCTAATGAGAAATAGAAAAATCCAACATGTCCATCAGTAGGGAAGATTGGTTATAATTAAATTCACTATGATCATACAGTAGAATACCATAGAACTGTTAAAAAGTATTAGGTAGATCTATGTGTTTGGAAAGATATGTAAGAGAGGCATTTTTTTAGAAAGTTGCACATCTGTGTGTATGTAGTAAAATCTGCCTTTAAAAGTCCCTAAGGGTATTCCATCAAACTACTAAAAGCTGTTATTTGCAGATGATTGAATTAAAAAGATACTTTTACTTTGAATTTTTTGTTTTGTAATGTTTCAAGTTTTTATACAGTTTTGTCACGATATCATGCATGTTTTAAAAACACTTTTTGTTTTAGGTTACCTAACTTTTCCATGCTAGCAACATAGACTAGAAGCAACATTCTAGTCTATGACAATCTGGAATTATCTCCATATTGTTTACCCTGTACACAATAGATGTTGGGTTGTTTTACTTAGGTGATAACATTTCTTTACTATATTTTAATGTTTATGAATCAGGTGTCTCACAATCTTATGACCATTTAAGGCTTCTGGATCACTTATACTCAAGTAGGTTCTTAAGGGGAAAAGAAAGGATTCTACTCTATCATAAATTCGAGCAGCAACCTCTAGTAGGTACTCTGACTGGCTTATGAAAGTCCTGTAAGTCTGTTTGAAATGTCATTTTCTTGTTCCTTTGAGACTTTTAAATCAAATTAAGTAAACAGTTTTTATTTATGAAAAATTTGAAAGATACTAAATCAGCACAAAGAATACAAAATAGAAAAACACACCTGTAATTCTACTATACAGAAATAACTAGCATTAGTATTTAGGGGATATCTTGCTAATTTTTCTATGAATATGTACCTACTCAAGTATATGTATATATAATAGAGTCACACATACTGTTTTGTACCTACGTTATTTCTTGATTGCAACATTTCTAATCCTTGAACTATGTTACAGAATGGTAGTTTTCATCTACTACTACTTTCCACCATATGACAAAAATATTTATGTAAAAGAAGACATATGGGGTGGGAAACATGCACCTACAATGTACGGATGATGTGTTGTGGAATTGTGCACCTGAAGCCTCTATAATTTTGTTAACCAGTGTCACCCCAGTAAATTAAGAAGACCTATAAAAGAACATTGCTTAGGGCAATGTTTTGTAAGGGATTCACCAGAATTTTCTTTTAGATTTGAACACTAACTCCTTAGGGCTTTGTCAATATCTTCTATTCTTTTCTGAAACATTTGATTTTTATTTTACTAAGATTGATCCTTGACATTAAGTACAGGAAGAGGATGCATCATACTTGAAATGTTTCCTACAGATGCTATTAGAAGTTTATTAGTATTTACTTCTAGAAGAATGTTTTCAAAATATTGGTTAACAGACTAACTTATTTGAAGAGAGGGCAAAACATAAGCACATTAATAATGGTTTGTCTTTAACTTTGTCCCAAAATATGAGGGTTGTCTGAAGTTGAGCAACACTACCTTGGATTTGTATCGCTTTTTCCTTAATCACTTTGTTAGCTGCATGGATACAGTTTTGTTCCCCCAGACTCATTCAGTGATCAAAGGTTTCTCAGTGCTGCCTCATTCCCTAATTGAAAGATGATAAACTCTTGATGCTGTGTTGTCTCTTTTTTCATACCACCAGGTGATTGTTAAGTAGAAATGACCATATTATATGCTTCAGTCTGTTAAAAATTAGCTATGCTAGAGATTTCTAACTTTCTTCTGTTATAAAAACTTGTATATCTGTGAAAGTAAAAAGTATGACTAAAATTTGCATTATAATTTTAGCAAGATTATCGCTCTTCCCCACAAACTATAAGTAGAACCTGCATGGTGATAATCTGCTCAGTTCTTATATTAAGTTATTTTTTCAGTTTATTTGAGGAGGTTGATTAAAAGGTGGGTGCTATTTTGTAGGGGGAGGCTAGGAGAGAGGCAAGTGTAGGGTCAGATTTTCTCTTATGTAGAAAAACTTAATTGGGCTAGGGTAGAAAATGTGTTTTGTTTCTCTTTTATCTACTTGGCAGCTAGTGCTTCCTTTCTCTCTTTTTTATGATGAAAGAAATGTCCTTCAAGGTTATAGGCACCAAGAAAAATTGTGTCTTTCTTTTGTATTAAAGAACCTCTGAGTTGCTTCATTCTTCCCAATTGATGAGAGCTGTGAGACTGGAAATGATAAGGTTGAAATGGGGACTCTCATCCAGCTGAGAGAATTCCCTGACACTTGATTGTCCTCTTACATTTCTGCATAGTACTAGTTACCAAGTGTTAACTATCCTTTGCAAATATTCACTAATGAAATTATTTTCCAAATTAAGCAAACTAGTGTATAGTTTTGTAGCCCTACCCCCACCCCCTGCTCTACCACCTATACATCTTTAAATGATTTTGTAGAAAGTTTGTTTTTGGTGTTTATCAGTTACCTGAATTAATCTGTGAGGTGGGGAAAATATATACATTTGTATGTAGAAATATTAAATTTTCTCCCCAATGTTTTCTTTGTGAGTTCCTTAGACTTTATTTTAATATGTACAGTCATGTGCCACTTAATTGCTCTTAGGCTACAAGCCTGTGCAGTATGTTACTGTAAAAAACAACATGAAATTAAATGAAGCACAAGAGAAAATAATGCAATCAAGTGATGCTTAATCATGAGATATATGAGGCTGCTGCCTACTGAACACAGCATACTGTTTTACAGCAAACTTTTTAAGTAGAAAGAGTACACTCTAAAGTAATGATTAAATATATAGTGTCCTAAATACATAAACCAGTGACATGGTCATTTATTATCATTATCAAGTATTACTCTATACAATTGCATGTGCTGTACTTTTATACAACTGGCAGTGCAGTAGGTCATTCACACCAGCATCACCACAAACATGAGAGTAGTATGTTGTGCTGTGAAGTCACGATGTTCTATCACTAGGTAACAGGAATTTTTCAGCTCTACTACAGTCTTTTATTTTTTTAAACAAATCTATAATTTTTTAAAGGATTTTATTTATTTATTTTTAGAGAGAAGGGAAGGGAGGGAGAAAGAGAAGGAGAGAAACATCAACATATGGTTGCCTCTCATGTGTCCCCACTGGGAACTTGGCCTGCAACCCAGGCATGTGCCCCAACTAGGAATCGAACCAGTAAGACTTTGGTTTGCAGCCCATGCTCAATCCACTGAGCTACAACAGCCAGGGCAGCTCTACTATAATCTTATAGGACTACCATTGTATATGTGGTCCATTGTTGACCAAAAATGTAGTTAAATGTAGCACACGACTGTATATGAAGTTACCTCTCCTTTGTGTTAATAATAAATGTTAGCCCTCTGGGAGAAAAAATAAAGTGTTAAATAGAGTGCTTTCTGTTTATTAATAGTCTAAATCATTTGTATTCACACATGTACTGATACTGTCACCAGCACCACCTCCCCAAAAGTAGATTGTTAATAGTAACCTATCCACTAACCTTTCTAAGTCTTAGAAAGTAGTTCTTTTAAAGAAAAATAAAAGGTGTACTCTGTTAGTAATAGACCTGGGTATAAATCATCCTTTCCTTCACCCTTCTAATGGTAGCAAAGGAGAAAATTAACTGTCTTAATTACTACCAGCTAGGACTTCCATTGGACTGTATAGATTTTTTAAAATTGAAGTGTTATTCTCATAATCATATGAAAGTAGTACAGAGTACTACTGAGTGAAAATAATAGCTTAGTTTTTCAGAATAATTTTATCATGCCCAGGACACCCCAGGGGGTTTGAAATATGTAAGTAAGCAATATCAAATTACCAAAGGGCCTTATTTTACTGTTCTGAGTATTCAGATGGTATTATAGTTTTTTCTTGCATATTCCAAAACATGGTAATGCCTTAACTGTAAACTGACCCCTAAACCCTAGTGTATATATTTTGAAGAACATCACAAATCTGATCTGTATATTCCTTGAGGGGGAATGAAAATATCTCATCTTTTAAAAGATTTTTAAAAAGATTTTATTTATTCATTTTTGGAGAGGAGGGTAGGAAGGGAGAAAGGGAGAGAAACATCGATGTGTGGTTGCCTCTTCTGTACCCCCTACTGGGGACCCAGCCTGGAAGCCAGGCATGTGCCCTGACTGGGGTTCAAACTGGAGACCTTTTGGTTCACAGGCTCAATCCACTGAGCCACACCAGCCAATGCTCATTTTTCATTTTGTTGGGAAAATAGATACCTTCAGACATTTGTGGGTGGGAATGTCTGATTAGTTTCCTGTGGTCAGCTTTCATCTCTGTCTCTAAAGTTGGCTCCTATCCTCACTGTGGAGGACTAAGAGGTACAAATTTGCTAAGAACATGACTACAGCTTCTTACATTTTCTTTCTAATTTTTACTGAGGTATAATTGACATATAACATTGTGTAAGTTTAATGTATACACTATGTTACTGTGTTACATTTATATGTTGTAATATGATTACCACCATAACATTAGCTAACACCTTCATCTTGTCACATAACTATCATTTCTTTTTTTGTGGTGAGGACATTTAAGATCTAGTCTCATAACAGTTTTGAAGAATAGAACATAGTATTGTTGACTATAATCACTATGCTGTTAGATCTCCATGACTTATTTTCTAGTTGAAAATTTGTACCCTTTAACAAGATGTCCACATTTCCCCTTATTCCCCAACCCCTAGTTACCACCTTTTTACTGTTTCCATGCCTTCAAGCTTTTTAAGATTTCACACATAAGGGATATTGTACAATATTTGTCTTTCTCTGTCTGGCTTATCTCACTCAGTATAATGCCCTCAACATCCATCTATGCTGTCGCAAATAGCAGGATTTCCTTCTTTCTTATTTCTAAACAGTATTCCACTGTATATGTATAGCACATCTTTATTTATTCATCTGTTGGCACACACTTAGGTTGTTTTTCTTTCTTAGCTATTTTGAATTAATGCTGCAATGAGCATGGGGATACAGACATCTTTTTGATACTCTGTTTTCATTTCCCTTGGATATATACCCAGAAGTGGGGTTGCTGAATCATATGGTAGATCTATTTTTAGTATTTTGAGAAACCACCATTCTATTTTTCATAGTTGCTGCACCAATTCACATTCTCACCAACATTATGCAATGGTTCCCATTTCTCCACATCCTCGCCTACCCTTATTATCTCTTATCTCTTTGCTAATAGTTATTATAACAAGGGTGAGGTGCTATCTTATTGTGGTTTTGATTTGCATTTCCCTGATGATTAGTGATGTTGAGCATCCTTTTCATCTACCTATTAGCCATCTGTATGTCTTCTTGGGAAAATGTCTATTGGTTCCTCTGCTTATTTTTTGTTCTTGCCATTTGTTCATAGAATTGAACTGCTGTTTCTTAGAGTCAGGCTCAGTTACTTTTACTTTTCTGAGATCCTAGTAGCACTACTTCTTAACCACTCATCTCTAGTCATTTTTTTGTTTTTCCTTTGGTACATGGCTCATCATGAGCTATGGTTCACAAATAGCACTTGAGGGGTTCTTTTTTTCTTGTCATTGTACCCATAAATGTTGTGTCTTATTGCAGATTGAAATCGTGAAAGATATACATGTTCTTCTTAAGAGAAAAAGAGAAAATCTGTAAGTATTTATCCTTTAAAAATTCTAAACTTGTATTTTTGTCAGCTTTTGGAGAAAATTAACTGCTCATAACAATAGGCATCTTGACTCTTTTTATAGTGGAAAAATCCTGCCAGTATTTATGTTTGTGTTTAATAAGGTAGTATTTGGAAAAGTAATAGGAAAAATTTTCCCTGTGCAACTCCTAAGATTTAAACCATCTGTCACTCATTTATAAAGGGGGAAGTGATCATTAAAATCTAAATAAAATATTTTTCTTTGCAAAATAAAAAAATGGAGTAACAGATTGGAATTCTAATCTGCGTGTGTCTTGGCAAGATATTTAGCTTCCTTCCCTTTGTCTCAATTTCCTCATCTATAAAATAGGCTTAATAGTAAGTGTTCAGTGAATGGTTCATTATTATTGATGAAGTCAAATCTGTAGTAGTGTTCACTTTCCTGCAACAAATTCAAGTTTATTGTAGTTACTATTTTTCTTAAACTGTTTTAAACATATATCTGATCCTCAAAAATTTAAGTGTTTGCACTATAGTTTACTGAGGCACCTGTTGTAGACAATAATAAAGAATAAAAGAAATATTTACAACAGAACACCTAAAATCAGAATCACAGTGTTTGAGTCTTGGACATTGAAACTAACCCAGACTAGTATTTCCCAAACATTTATTTTTAGACCAAAGCTGGTCAGTGAAGAGTATTTTTTACTGGTTCATGGTAAAGTGTGGAAAATAAGGACAATGGGCCATGAATATTTCAAAGCTAAGTTTTTCTCATTTAAAGGATTGCTTCTTATTATAAGATATATCCTTCTAATTTTGGGGCATTGAACATGTTCTGTGTTTTATGAAATGATTGTGATGGTAAGTGGTAGGGCTTTTTTTATTTTTAAGTGTTCCTACCTGCCAAAAAGTCAACAGTTATATTATTCCCTTCACCTTTATTCTTTCTTTATAAAGTTTTTACTGGTCTGTGATATCTTTTTTTTTTTAAATGGCTGATCTTTTTAAAAAATATTTTATTTATTTATTTTTAGAGAGAGGGGAAGGGAAGGAGAAGCAGTGGGAGAGAAACATCAATGTGTGGTTGCCTTTCATGTATCTCCTACTGGGGACCTGGCCTGCAACCCAGGCATGTGCCCTGACTGGGAATCGAACTGGTGACCCTTTGCTTCACAGGCCTGTGCTCAATCCACTGAGCTACACCAGCCAGGGCTTGTCTGTGATATCTTATATGTGAATCCAACTTTCTCGTTTTACAAATGAGGAAACAGACTAGGAGTTATTTAATTTGTTTCAGTCAGGTCTTATAGCTCAGTAAGCTGCTGAACCAGGATCAAAACCCTATACAATGGTGTCTCTCTTATATTTCTGGTCTTCTGAGAATTGCTTTCATTATAATTATGAAGTTGAAACAGAAAATCTAGTAGTTTGTATGTGCTTATAATAAATTCTTTATTCCAGGTATAAAGAAATCTGAAAGACTTAATGTTCTTGTATTGCTAAGTGCTAAATTCTACTGATTAGTCTTTATTAGAAAAATCTTGAACATGGCCAAAGATTTTTATCAGCAGGCCAGAATTAACTCTTTCTGAATTTAGCTCTTTCAGCAGCATGCTACCTCATGATTGACAAAGGAGGTATGATACCAATAAAGTTAGTGTTCCCTTTAGGAAAGAGAAGATGGTGCCTTTATGAGGGCCATAGTATTCAGGCCTCTAAAGTTAACTTATTTACCTACAGAGAATCTTCTTGCTTCCTTGTGTGTTCTCTCTCTCTCTCTCTCTTTCTCAAATTCTCTCTCTCTCTCACACACACACACACACACACACACACCCTACACAGATAGATAAACATCTTTAACAGTTGGCCTAAAGCCCATCTACATGTATAAGAAAAAACTACCTGCCCTGGCTGGTGTAGCTCAGTGGTTTGAGCACAGGCTGTGAATCCAAGAGTCGCCAGTTGGATTCCCAGTCAGGTCACATGCCTGCGCTGCGGGCCAGGTCTCCAGTGGATGCCAACATGAGAGGCAACCACACATTGATGTTTCTCTCTCTCTTTCTCACTCCCTTCCCCTCTCTCTATAAATGAATAAATAAAGTCTTTTTTTTTTTTAAAGAAAAAACTACCAAGGTAAAGAGTAAGAGTTAGCAGAAGCATTAGCAGGAACATCTGGCCAGTGCTTTTAGGAGTTTATAGCCACTTTGGAGTGTCTGTGACACTTTAGAGACTCTATGGGTATAGCTTTGCCTTAGCTATCCCAAAATACACTTCAAGACAGAAATAACTAATTCTTTTATCTCCCTTGCCTTTCTTACCTTAGTGAAGCACACCTAGGCCAGGTAAACAAATAAACATGAAAAAAGAGAATATAATGGAAAATATCTCCCCATCCTTAACATGGAGACATTATCTCTAGGAGTCCTTTTTCATGGCTACTTACTGTATATTTGGCTTCATGTGGCTTCCTTCTGTAGTTAAGAATTCTCTTGCTCCAATAAATTTAATTAAAAAAGAATTATTTAATTTCTTTTTTATTTTATTTTAATTGTTATTCAAGTAGTTTTCTGTCGTTTACTCCCGTCCCAGTCCATCCCCCCAGTGCTCCCCACCTCCCTCCCATTTCCACCCCCCTTAGCTTTTGTCCATGTGTCCTTAATACTTGTTCCTATAATGCCCTCCCTTTTTCCCTGGAATTCCCTCCCCTCTCCCCTCTGGATACTGTCATCCCCTTTTCTATTTCAATGTCTTTGGTTATATTTTGCTTGCTTGTTTGTTTAGTTGCTTAGGTTCCTGCTGAAACATCAAACATACCCATAATGAAGTGTTAAGAATAAAAATACATTTTGAGTTATCTTCAGCCTTTGGAATATCTATGTACTTCTTTACTAGTGGTAATATTTGAGAGTTGACTTAATGGCCGTAAGACTTGGATCTTCAACAGATTTATCAGTATTTGTGTTCTTTTATTAGTCTCATTTATAAGGTGTATTTAATAGTGAAGAACAGAGTGATTTTTTTTTTAACCATGATACAGTTTCACATTCTGGTGGCCAAGTAGCTGTCTTTCTCGTTTTAGTGACTTATGGTGTCATTTTGTAGGAAATGGTTTAAGAATATGTGGTTGTATGATTTTTAACAGCATAAAGGACTGGGAAACAACATTAACAAAAAGCTAACCTATTAAACTGGTTCCTCCTCTAGCAAATGTAGAGGATAGGTCATGTGACACAAAGATATAGTTGCATAAATTCTCCCTCTAACACAAAGATATTCCCTGTGGTATTACTACTAGTGAGAGATTTTTTTGAACTTGTACTCATGGTTGGTAGCCCACAGTTATATTACTGTATTATAATAGGTAAGATGACAGGAGATATAGTCTGCAGACTAGTCCTACCTCATCCACAGGGGATACATTCCAAGACCCCCACTGGATGTTTACAATTGCAGATGGTACCAAACCCTATAAATACTATTTTTACTGTATATCTATAGCATTGATAGTTTAATTTATCAATTACCTAATAACAATACCTAACAATACCTAATAACAAAATAAGTGTTACATGAACACAAGCACTGATATTGTGATAGTAGTTGTGATGACCGAAATGACTACTATGTGATGAATGGGTAGGGAATGTATACAGCTTAATATGCTGGACAAAGGGATGATTGACATCCTGGCTGGGATGGAGCAAGAAGGTGTGAGATTTTGTCACACTGTGTAGAATGGCGCACAGTTTAAAACTTATACATTGGTTTTTTCTAGAATTCTCCATTTAATATTTTCAGACCATAGTTGACCATGGGTAATTGAAACTTCAGAAGATGAGACCACAGATAAGGGAGGACTACTATATATTCATCACTGGGACAAAACACATTTATTATAATAGTGAGTTAATTTTAAAGTCAAGTTTTGTAACATTTATTTTATTTTATTTTATTTATTTAGTTTTAGAGAGTGGGGGAGGAAAGGTGAAAGAGAGGGAGAAAAACATCAACATGTGTTTGCCTGTCATGCACCCTCTACTGGGGACCAGGCCTGCAAGCCAGGCATGTGCAGTGACTGGGAATCGAACTGTGAACCCTTTGATTTGCAGGCCTGGGCTCAATTCACTGAGCTACACCAGCCAGGGCCTGTAACAATTAGTTTTGATTAATATGTTAAAATCATTAACTGTGTTCCCCTAGAGACAAAGACCTAGTAAATGGAAGATTTTACAAACAAAATTAAAGTTACACCGTGGCACAATTTAATGTAATTTAATTTAGCAGCAAGATTTAGTCTAAGGGACTTTTAGCAGTTACTCTTTAGTAGCAGCTATTGAACATTGCAATTGTCATTGTGCTGTCTGCTCCCCTTCTATAGCATTGAATCCCTTATATTTCTCTCCAAACATACAAATCCCAAAACTTAGTTTTCCCCCTTTTAATGATATCTAATAAAGTTGGATTGTAATATCATGCTTTGTCAGTAGGTACCACTTCTAGCGTGATTTATCCATAAGATTCCTTGAATATAAGCTTTAGATTAAATTATGTACAATTAACTCCTGACTTTAGATAGTTGCATATTTAAAAATCATGTGTGATCACTGAAATTAAGAAATAGATATACACAGTGTACATGAAGTGTATAGGCAGCAACATTGTCTCCTACATATCCTGATTTCAACACAAACAGATAGGATTACAACTGTACCATTCTGTGACCTAGAAAAAACATTATCTGATGCATGCTGGGGATGTTCTTAAAGGCATTATGGGAGGGAACTTATGCTAGAGCATCTTCAACATGGCAGCAGAGGTTCTTGCTTTGCTGGGAAAAGCTGGGAAGAGACTGGCAAAATGGCGATTTCAGCAGTTGATACCTCTTCAGGTGATGAAGTAAACAGGTTTGACTAATCTTGTTAGTGAGAAGCAGCCAAATATCATCAGTCATACTCGTGAGATACTTCTAGGGAAAATAGCTAGGCACAGGTGAAATGTGTTGGTATAGGGTATCTATTATTTACCCTAGGTTTTTGTTTTCAGTTTTCAAGTGTATTTATTATAATTATTATAACATAATAAATATACTTACTATTATTTTTGAATGTATTCATTGTAATTACTGAGTTTATAGATTTATTGTACCAACTATTTCATATTGATTAGATCAGTCACCAATTTGAGTCAGATGAGACTTAGACGGTCAGACTGAAGTGTATTTTACATGATTATTCAGTCTTGTAGACTGATAGGAAAATATCCTCCTAGCTACCCTCAATGCCTTTTTTCCTTAAAATATTAAGTTTTTAAGTTTTAATATTACTATAAAGTTATATTGTAATATAGCTTCTGTAAGTTTGATTTTATTAACCAAATGTAGCCATTCTTTTTCTAACATAATATTTGAGCTTTCTCCTGTATGTTTTAAAATCATTTGGAACTTTTTAATAATGTGTGGAAAAAAACAGGATAAAAAAGCACTCCACCCATTACAAAAGTCTTGGTGGTGCAACGTCTATGTAGACATATGGTCTTTTAAAGTGCAATAGGTATGGTTATCTGTTTAATCTCTTGAAACTTTTATAATTGTTTTCTGATTTAATAATTAGTAGATGCAGTTCATCTTTTTTCAGAAGGCAAATTATCTCTTTATCATTTACCCTTAAATGATGTGTGACTTAAAAAATGTATGTCTTAAAAGTAACACTTACACAGTTAATCATTGATTTTCAAATTGATAAATTCGTTTACATTTTTATAAGGTTTTAGGTCAGGGACAGATTAGTTTAATTTGTCCTTAATGCATGTTTTAACTTGGCAGATGCATGGAACCTTGCTTGGTTTAGTCCATTTTCTAAAACTTCTGAAGAAATTGTTTTGGCCTTATGTGACTTCAGTTTATTAGTTTTTCTCTTTTTTATTTAAATTGATGATGTGTCTGTCACATTCTTCTGGGGATGATGATTGCTTCTTTTAAATTTGGACTTTCATCAGTATATAGTATTTGTTTCCTTTGTGTACTAGAGCTTAATGTATCACTAATGCTTTTTATGTTTAGCCTAACTATATCAGAGTGTTTGAACTAACTGGAATGAAATACTTATCATTAAATGTGGCCTCAAAACAGAAAAATAAAATAAAATTGCATCTGATTTTTCACTGAAACTCCTAGGACTTATTTTCCCCTATAAAAATGCATTTGTATGTAGGGCACATCAATGCTCAAAATTGTTTCCAGGATTTCTTTATATACAAAGTTTGTCACTCTCACCAATTTAGGCTAAACCAGTATGACTAGCATCATAGACAATGCCGCAAAAAGCATGGACTTTAAAATCAGATAGACCTGGGTCAAAAATCCCTACTTAGCTATGTTATGTTGGACAAATTATTTAATCTCTCTGGGACTATTACATCAGCAGTAAAATGAGAATGCTATCTTAAAGGGGTTTTCTGAAGGATTAAATGAAATAATGTATCTAAAGGATTGAACATAGTGCCTATCTCATAGTAAATGCTCAATAAGTGATTATTAGTATACTTTTCATATGGAATGGTAAACGTTAACACAAACAGTCATCTTTTCTGTGACTGAAGATGATGTCCTGTCCTTTTCCAGCTGATACAGAAATAAATGTATTATTTCATTTCAAGGAAGCACAACTCATAATTCATGGACTACCAATGGCGGGACAGTAGTGTCACTCTTCATATGTGAAAGGACAGCATACCTTTGTGAAAGGCATCTGTAAAACACATATTACAAACTATAGCCCTCGTGCTTCTATTACACCGGTCTTTTCTCTCTGTGCAACACTTTATTTAGTTTTATGTTCTCATTAAGCAACTAAAAACCTGTTCAAATTTATTTTAAGTACCAGGGATTTTAAGAGTATATTTCATGGACAAGTGATTTCTTTTTTAAGATGACTAAGGTTGGTTATCTTTAGGCATACATTGTATCTTGCATACATTTTTACTTTATAGTTTCAGAACAATTCCATCTATACTCTTATTCCAGTCAACAAATTTTTGAACAGCTAACACGTGGAGGTACTTTGGTAGTTATTGAAGATTCAGCAGCAGACAATAAACTCTACCTCAAGGAGCTTGTGTCCTCATGGGGACATTGATAGTGAACATGAAGAATGAAGCAGATGATATATTAGTGGTAAGTGCTAAGGAGAAAAATGAAACAAGAAAATGATTGGAATGCTGGGGTGCAATTTTAGAGCGAGTGGCTAAGAAAGGCCTCACTGAGAACATGCTATTTGACTGAAGACAAAAAGGAGGTGAAAAAATAGGCTGTACAGGTATTTTGGAAGAACATTCCAGTTATACAGAATAGCATGTACAAAAGCTCTGAGGCAGGATGGTATGTTCCAGAAATAGCTAGAAATAAGTGACTGTAGCAGAGCGAACTAGGGGAAAGTACAGTAGGAGTTGAAGTAGATACTTAAGAGCTAGAGGAATGATTTATAGTGTCATAGTTCATGGTAAAGACTCGTTTTTCTTCTTGAGTGAGCCATATGAGGATTCTTTGAAAGGTTTTGAGCAGAGGAATGACATAGTCTAGCTTACACATTAACTGGGGCACTCTGGCTGCTGTGTTTAGAATTTATTATAAAGATGGGGACAGGGAGATTAGATTGGCTATTGTTATATATCCAGGTAAGAGACGGTAGTGATGGTAGTTGCTTGAACTGGGATAGTAGCAATGGAGGTGGTAAGAAGTAGTCAAATTTTGTATCTGTTTTGTAAGTAGAGCCAGTAACATTTGCTGATGAATTTGGTATGGAATTTATGAGAAACATAGAGGAGTGAAAGAGAGAATCTAAGGTTTTTTTTTTTTTTTTTTTTTGGTCAAAGCCACTGTAATTTTCAGCAGTGGGAAAGACTGGGTGGAAAAGGTTTGTAAAGGATGATCAGTGGCTCAGTCTTGAGCATATTAAGTTGGAGATACTTAACTGATAGCTGAATGGACTTGTTGAGGATACAGTTGGATATAGAAAGCAGGTGTTTAAGGCAAACTTCTGGATTAGGAAGAGAAATGAAGTCATCACCATAAACCTGCAATTGAAAGCTGTGAGACTAAATGAGACCACCATGGCAGTGAGTATAGATAAAAAAGAGAAAAGCCGCAAGGACTGACCATTGCAGCTGTTAGGGGTCAAGGACATGGGGCAGAGGCAACAAAAAAGATTGAAAAAAAATGGCTTGGGAAGTAAGAAGAAAACCTGAAGAATATAGTTTCTCAAAAGCCAAGTGAAGAAGTTTTAAGCAGGAAAAGAGAGGTCAACTGCGTTCAAGGATCCTGGTAGGTGAAGGGAAATGAGGACTGAGCTTTAATTGACATTGGATTCTGACAAGATGAGAGTCATTGGTGACTTTGATCTCAGCAGGTTTGTGGAGTGTGGGTAGCAAAAGCCTGAGTGTAGTCGGTTCAAGAGAAAATAGGAGGAGAGACCTGGGAGATAGCACAGACAAATCTTTTAAGAAGTTCTAAAGAGAAGGAAAAGAGGTGCATCAAGAGAAGGAATGGTGGCATTTTTTTGTTTTCGTTTTCATGTATTTTTTTGGAAGGATGCTCCCAGACTGGTCTTTATAAAACGAACTTGATAATGTTACTCCCTTCATTGCAAAATTCAGTGGTTTACCATCTACACCCTATCAGGGCATATTGGCTTGCTTCTTTTCTTCTCAGTTTGGCCTCTATCAGCTCTCAGGGAATGGTTTGTAAGATGAAAAAAATAATAGCCCATTATTACTCTGTCCTTATAGTATAGTTTGATATTAAGTAGCATGATTCCTCCAACTTTGTTCTTTCTCAGTATTGCTGTGGCTATGTGGGGCTTTTTGTGGTTCCATATAAATTTTTGAAATATTCTATTTCTGTGGAATATGTCATTGCAATCTTGATAGGAATTGCATCAAATCTATGCATTGCTTAGTGTAGTATGGACATTTAAATGATGTTAATCCTTCCTATCCATGAACACATTATGTGCTTCCACTTATTTGTGTCTTCCCCAATTTCTTTCTTCAGCGTCATAATTTTCTGAGTACAAGGCCTTTCATATCCTTGGTTAACTTTATTTCTAGGTATTTTATTCTTTTTGAAGAAATTGTGAATGGGATTGTTTTGTTGATTTCCCTTTCTGTTAGTTCATTATTGACATATAAAACACAGATGGTATTAATTTTGTATCCCACTACCTTGCTGAATTCATTGATCAGTTCTAGTAGTTCCTTGGTGGAATCTTTGGGGTTCTGTATGTATAGTATCATGTTATCTGCAAATAAAGAGAGTTTCACTACTTCCTTTCCAATATGGATACTTTGTATTTCTTATTCTTGTCTGATTGCTGTGGTTAGGACTTTCAGTACTATGTTGAATAAGAGAGATGAAAGAAGACAACCCTGTCTTGTTCCCAATCTTAAGGGAAATACTTGTAGTTTTTGAGTATGATGCTGGCAGTGGGTTTGTCATATATTGCCTTTATTATGTGTAGGTATGTTCCCTCTATTCCCACTTTGCTGAGAGTTTTTATGTTGAATGGGTGCTGGATTTCGTCAAAAAGATTTTCTGCATCTATTGATATGATCATATGGTTTTCATCCTTCATTTTGTTTATTTGGTAAGTCACATTTATTGATTTGTGAATGTTGTACCAACCTTGAACTCATTTTGCTAATATTTTGTTGAAGATTTTAGCATCTATATTCATCAGGGATATTGGCCTATAATTTTCCTTCTTTGTGGTGTCTTTATCTGATTTTGGAATTAGAGTGCTGGCCTCATAAAAAGAGTTTGGGAGCAACCCTCCTTGAATTTTATGAAATAGTTTGAGAAAGACAGGTGTTAGTTGTTCTCAGAATGTTTAGTAACTTTACCTGTGAAGCCATCTGGTCCAGGGCTTTTGTTTATTAGGTATTTTTTGATTACTGCTTCAATTTCACTAGTTGTAATCTGCCTATTCAGGTTCTCTGATTCTTATTTTTGGAAGATTGTATGTTTCTAGGAATTTATCCATTTTGTCCAGGTTGTTCATAAGCTGTTCATAATATTTTCTTACAATCCTTTGTATTTCTTTGATGTCAGTTGTTATTTCTCCAGTGTCATTTCTGATCTTATTTATTTAGGTTCTTTCTCTTTTTGCTTGATGATTTTGGTTAAAGGTTTGTTTATCTTTTCAAAGAAGCAGTGTTTGGATTCATTGATCTTTTGTGTCATTTTTTAGACTGTATTTCACTTATTTCTGCTTTGATCTTAATTATTTCCTTCCTTCTATTCACATTGGACTTTGTTGTTCCTTTTCAAGTTTCTTTAAGTGTGAAGTTAGATTGTTCATTTGAGATTTTTTTTCTTTCTTTTTTTTTTTGATAGGCTTGTAATGCTATGAATTTCCCTCTTAGGATTTCCCAGTGTCCCACAGATTTTGGATTGTTGCGTCCTCATTTTTATTTGTTTCATGGAATCTTTTGGTTTCTTTCTTTTTTTGTTTTAAATATTTTATTGATTTATCTTTAGAGGGGAAGGGAAGGAGAGAGGGAGAGGAATATCAATGTATGGTTGCCTCTCGTGCGTCCCCTGCTGGGAACTGGCCTGCAACCCAGGCATGTGCCCTGACTGGGAATCGAACAGTGGTTGTTTGGTTCACAGGCCTACACTCAATCCACTGAGCTACACCAGCCAGGGCTGGTTTCTTTCTTGATCTCAATGTTCACACATTCATTGTTTAATAATGTGTTATTTAGCTTCTATGTCTTTGCATGTTTTTCAGTGTTCTTCTTGTGATTGATTTCTAGTTTCATAGCATTGTGGTCATAGAAGGTGCTTGATATGATTTCAGTCTTCTTAAATTTATTGAGACTTGTTTTATGTCCTAACATGTGGTCTATCCTTGAAAATGTTCCATGTGCACTTGAAAGATATGCATATTCTGCTGCTTTGAGGTGAAGTGCTCTGAAGATATCAATTAAGTCCATTTGATCTATTGTGTCATTTAAGGCTGCTGTCTCCTTGTTGATTTTCTGCCTGTAAGATCTGTCTTAAAGTTAATGGGATGTTAAAGTCCCCTGCTATGACTGTACTTCTTTTTGTCTGTCTCTTCATGTCCATCAGGATTTGCTTTACATAATTAGGTGCTCCTATGTTGGGTGCATAAATGTTTACCTGGATTATATCTTCTTGTTGGATTGCTCCCTTTATCATTATGTAGTGTCTTTATCTCCTATTATAGCCTTGGTTTTAAACTCTGTTTTGTCAGATATGTAAGTACTGCTACCCCAGGTTTTTTTTCCTTTCCCATTTGCTTGAAATATCTTTTTCCATCCCTTCACTTTTAGTCTGTTTATATCTTTCAATATGAGATGGGTCTCTTGGAGGCAGCATATACAGCCTGATACTGGCATAAAAATAGACACATATTTCAATGAAATAGAATAGAGAGCCCAGAAATAAACCTACACCTTAATATTTAATTAATATTCAACAGAGGAAGCCAGCATGTACAATGGGCTAAAGATAGTTTATTCATTAAATGATGTTGGGGAAAATTGGACAGATACATGCTGAAAGATGAAACTAGACCACCTTCTTACACCACACACAAGAATAAATTAAAAATGGATTAAATACTTAAATATTAGACTCCAAAACATAAAATTCCTAGGAGAAAACATAGGCAGCAAAATTGTGGGTATTGTTTGTAGCATTTTCTTATGAGATATGTCTCCCCAGGCAAGAGAAACCAAATAAAAAATAAACAAATGGGACTATCTCAAACTAAAAAGAAATTGCACAGCAAAGGAAATCGTCAACAAAATAAAGAGACCATCCACATGATGGGAGAGCATATTCACCAAAACATCTGATAAGAGGTTAATATCCAAAATTTATAAAGTACTTACAAAACTCAACACCAAAAAAACAAACAACCCACTTAAAAAGTGGGCAAAAAGGACCTGAATATACACTTCTCCAAAGAGGTCACACAGATGGCCAATAGACATATGAAAAGATGCTCAATGTCACTCATCATCCGAGAAATGCAAATTAAACCACAATGGGATCCCCTTTCACACTTGTGAGAATGGTATTATCAAGAAATCAGAAAAGTGCTGTTGAGGATGTGGAGAAAGGGGAACCCTTTTCACTGTTGGTTGGAATTCAGATTGGTGCAGCCCCTGTGGAAAGCAATATGGAGATACCTCAAAAAATTAAAAATGGAACTGCCTTTTGATGCAGTGATCTCACTTCTGAGAATATATCTGAAGAAATTCAAAACACTAATTTGAAAGAACATAAGCACCCCTATGTTCATTGCAGTGTTATTTACAATAGTCAAGATATTGAAGCAGCCCAAGTGTCCATCAATAGATGAATGGCTAAAACTACTGTGGAACATTTACACAATGGAATGTTAATGGGCCTTAAAAAAGAACATTTCATCCTTTACGACAGTATGGATGGACCTGGAGAACATAATGCTATGTGAAAAAAGCCAGCCAGAGAAAGACTAATACCATATGATTTCTCTCATTTGTGTTCATTTCCTTCATAATGAACAAACTGAACTAACAAGGAAAATGGGGACAGACTGATAGATGGAGAGCAGGATGATAGCTAGTAGGGAGGGGGAGGTTGGGGAGGAGGGATTCAGCCAAAAAGTAAAAGGACTCATGGATGTGGACAACAGTGTGGTGATTGCTGGGTGGAGGGGGATATAAAGGGGACTAATTGGTAGTGGGAAAAATACAATAAAAAAGAATATGCAAAACTAACAATGACACTGTGCAAAACTGTACATTAATGAAAGGTAAAGAAAAAGTAGCCCATTATAATGGTGACTATAATGGAATGATTTAGTAGAGCAGGAAACATTAATGAGGCGGGAGAGTGAAGAAAGAATAAGTAGAGCAGCAACTCTTGGATTTTACTGTATAGACAAGGTGGCCTGCGTGAGTGAAGGGGTTGGCCTTAACCTGGCAGTATCACTTCATCCATAATCACAGGAATGAAAAGTGCATGTGACCACTTACGTTAGTAAATGGGTAGATGCAGTGGCAGGTGGCAGGATTTTGTGGAATTTCTCTTCAGACTTTTTCAGTTTTCTCAGCAGTATTTTGTAAGCCAGGGTAGCAGTTAGGAATGAGGATGGAGGGGGGGTGGATATTGGTGGTCTGGGCAGAGAGAAGACATGAAACCCTTGAAAGTGGGCCAGTGCATGGACTAGCGCAATGCACTATGGCCCACTTGAGGGTGGAATCACAAATTTAAAGGGTGATAGTCAGGTTTTTCTCCAGCCAAATTTAGCTGTGTGAGTACAAGTGGTGATTTGTTGGGGAAATGAGCTTAACCAAGTCATGACTTAGCCAAGGGAGTACAACAAAGTGAGAGAGAGACAAGAGTGTTGAGAGTACAAGGCCGGTCAAGAAAAAGTCCAGCCATTGTTAATATAACAACAGTGGTTTGTGTGACATCGATGTAACCTGGCAGCCAAGGAGAGTGGACTGGAATGCACATGTGTGAACAATGACAACTTCACTGTGCTAGTCACTGGGTGTGGTAGACACCATTGAGTGAGCATGTGTACTGTGTGGCTATTGCATGCAAAATGACTGAGCAATGAGAACAACAAATCTGCATCAAATTTTTCGTTAAGCTTGAAGATTCCTTCCTGGAAACTACTCAGATGATTATGAAGGCTACAGCTATGGGCAACTGGTGATTGGCAGCATCATCGTGACAACACTTCCACTCATGCATCATGTCTTTTTTTTAATATATTTTATTCATTATGCTATTACAGTTGTCCCATTCCCCCCCTTCATTCCCCTCCACACTGCACACCCTCTCCCACCCACATTCCCCACTTTAGTTCATGTCCATGTGTCATAAGTTCCTTAGCTTCTACATTTCCCACACTACTCTCGCCCTCCCCCTGTCTATTTTCTACCTACCATCTATGCTACTTATTCTCTGTACCATTTCCTCCTCTCTCCTCCTCCCACTCCCATTGATAAACCTCCATGTGATCTCCGTTTCTGTGATTCTGTTCCTGTTCTAGTTGTTTGCTTAGTTTGCTTTTGTTTTTGTTTTAGGTATGGTTGTTAATAATTGTAAATTTGTTGTCACTTTACTATACATGTTTTTATCTTTTTCATAGATAAGTCGCTTTAACATTTCATAAAATAAGGACTTGGTAATAATGAACTCCTTTAACTTGACCTTATCTGAGAAGCACTTTCTCTGCCCTTCCATTCTAAATGAAAGCTTTGCTGATAGAGCAATCTTGGATGTATGTCTTTGCCTTTCATGACTTGGAATACTTCTTTCCAGCCCCTTCTTGCCTGCAAGGTCTGTTTTGAGAAATCAGCTGATAGTCTGATGGGAAGTCCTTTGTAGGTGACTGTCTCTTTATCTCTTGCTGCTTCTAGGATTCTCTCCTTCATTTTTATCTTGGGTAATGTAATTATGATGTGCCTTGGTGTGTTCCTCCTTGGGTACAACTTCTTTGGGACTCTCTGAGCTTCCTGGACTTCCTGGACATCTATTTCCTTTGCCAGATTGGGGAAGTTCTTTATTATTTGTTCAAATAAGTTTTCCACTTGTTGCTCTTCCTCTTCCCCTTCTGATACCCCTATAATTCGGATGTTGGAATGTTTAAAGATGTCCTGAAGGTTCCTAAGCCTCTCCTTATTTTTTGAATTCTTGTTTGTTCATTCTTTTCTGTTTGGTTGTTTCTTTCTTCCTTTTGGTCCACTCCATTGATTTGAGTCTCAGTTTTCTTCCCATCACTATTGGTTCCCTGTGCATTTGCCTTCATTTCACTTAGCTTAGCCTTCATTTTTTTCATCTAATTTGCAACCAAAATCAACCAGTTCTGTGAGCATCCTGATCACCAGTGCTTTGAACTATGCATGTGGTAGGTTGGCTGTCTCTTGGTCTCTTAGTTATATTACCTCTGGAGCTTTGATCTGTTCTTCTGTTTGGGTCTTTTTTTTGTCTTATGGGGCATGTTATGTGCTAAGGGGCAAAGCCTTAGGTGTTCACCAGGGCGGGGCAACCCACACGGCTGGGTTATGATGCTGTATGTGGGGGCAGGGCCTGAGAGGGAACAATGGCGCGCTTGTTCTGCTCTCTGTCGGCTCTCAGTCTCCTCCGCCACTTCCCCCAAGCAAACTGTGCCTTTCTGGTGCTGGTTCCCAGGTGAGTGGGTTTATGTGCGTTCTAGGACCCTGTGGGTCTCTCCAACGAATTCTCCTGAGAGGCTGAGAGGCTGGGAGAGGCTCTCCCTGTGCCTCAACCCCCACAGGTGTTTTCAGTCGGTGCTTTTAGGCTTTATTTCCCCACACTGGGACCCTGGGTTGTGCAGTCTGTCTTGCTCCCCAATTTTGCCCAGTTTATCTACATGGCAATGTGGGGTTGCCGGGTCGGCTGCCTTGGGCCCAGTGCCTCGCTTCACAATTGCCGCCTGCCTTGCTGGGTCCGCCCGCTGCCATCTTGCGCGCCTGAGGTGCTTTTCGCAGTGCCTGGTGTCACCGCTTTTTGTACAGTGACCCCTCTACACTCGGCCACCCGACTCTGCCCCACTTACCAGTCTGGATGAATTTGTCTATTTTATCTCCTTGGTTGTCCCACTTCCATACTGTTGAATTTTCTGTCAGTTCTGGTTGTTATTTTGTTTCTAAATTGTTGTTGTTCTTATTTTGGTTATGTGAGGAGGCACAGTGTGTCTACCTATGCCTCTATCTTGGCCATGCATCATGTCTTGTGCAGTTTTTTGGCGAAATACCAAATCACCTAGGTGACTCGGACCCCCTACAGCCCAGATTTGGCACCTTATGACTTCTCAATTTTCCCAAAACTAAAGTCATGTTTGAAAGGAAAGAGATTTCAGACTGTCGAAGAGATTCAGGAAAATATGGTGGGGTAGCTGATGGCAATTGGGAGAACTGTGTGAGGTCCCAAAATGCCTGCTTTGAAGGGGACTGAGGTGTTGTCGTCCTATGTGCAATGTTTCTTGTATCTTGTATCTTCTTCAATAAATGTCTCTTTTTCATAACACGTGGCTGTATACCTTCTGGACAGACATCATATGTTCCAGGGACTGATTATTATTTCTCATAGAATTTAACCTGGATAACATAAAGGATTCCGCCAACAGTGCCATGTAGTAGCTACTACAAGCAGTATTCCTGTTTTACATAAGGTGCCACTTACGTATAGAGCTTTTCAGTGAGAGATCATGTAAATTTTTCAAAGTTATATTTTTACTGAGGTTAGAACCCTGTTCTCCTAACTCAGTTTAGCCCATTTACCACCCAGGATGATATCAAATGTTCTCTCTTTAGAAAACAATTCATTTTCCCTTACTGCAATAGCAGGCTGTTTAATCTCGAGTCACCAACTTGTCTTATGCATGGGTATCTCAGAGTATAGTTGTAATTTAGTAAAGTTGATTCTGAAACAATTCAATTTTCCCCTTGCTTTGAATCATCAAAGTGTAGCAGCACTTTACACAGAGAGCATTAAAGCAGGTGCTACACTACTTGCTGCTTTTCAGGTACATCCTGCACTGTTCTGCTATGTTCAGTTGCTCATCCATTTGTCCTAATAGGATTGTTTTCATTTCCTAATCTTTGCTGTCTTCTGTTGAAAAAATAGGCATCCTTCACAGCCACCTCAAATGCTATGTTTTTTTGTGTGAAATCTTTCCAGATGGCTGTGTTTCTTCCCTCATCTCTTTTCCCCCAAACTGGATGCAGTCACCCCTCTTTTGAATACCTTTAGCATTTTGTTCTGGTTTATATTATGGGATTTATCACATTCTATCTTACATATTTGTGCACTGATGTCCCTGCCCACTCCCATTATATGGACACATGCACATGCATACTTGTAAACAAATAATGCAGGGCATGTTTCACTCATCTTTGTATTAAGTGCTCAAAATGCACATAGTAGGTGTTCAAATCTCACTTTCAAATGAATTGATCAATAAACATGATGATAGGTAACACTGGGCAGAGGCTAGCTGTTGAGCTTAAAACAGCACCAGACTGGGAGATGGGCCTCAGTTACAATTTGTACTAACCCTTATTTGCTTCTCTTTTATATTAAGGAATTAGACAATATCAGTGGTTAAAATACACAGCTGAACTGGAGGTTCCAAGGAGTCACTTCAGGAGCTGTCACAGCCTCCCCCACTCCAAAGCAACTCTGCTTTTTGCTTTTAACTATACATGTAATTTTTTATCTTCATCCAAGGACATGCTTATTGATTTTTAGAGAGAGGGGAAGGGAGAGAGAGAAACATTTGTGTGAGAGTAAAGCATCAATTGGTTGACTCTTGTAAGCACCCTGACTGGAGACCAAACCCACATCCTAGGCATGTGCCCTGACTGGGAGTAGTGTTACAGAACAGAGGTCCAAGGTGGGGGCAATATTTGGCCCACCCAGGGATGCCAAAAACTGTTACAGAACAGTCACACACACACACACAGGGGCCCGGACTCCGGAGGATAGTATACTTATACCGTCCGGACCATTTACTGGGCTTGTCTGTCCACCGCCATGTCGGAAAGATATCTCTCAATGCCAGAGATTTGTGAAAAGGAAAAGAAGGGTTTATTTAAGGCTATACAGATTTAAAGTAGTGACCCAGTGTCCCCATTAAACTATCAAAGGCCTTTAGGATAACTGCTGAGGCCCACAGTGCTTCCTTCTCCCCCTGCCCTTATCTGAGCTACTGTAATTCAGGAAAAGGAGCACAGGTCCGTGTCCCCAGGCCCCTGGCACCGTCAGCTGTGTTGCTGTCCAGGCAAAGCCTCTTCTTTCCTCCACCAGAGCTGTGGGGGTCTGCACTCTCGCTGAGACCACATGGTTCCCCCCTCTTGCAAAGCTGCAAGGGGATCTGCACCCTTGCTAAGAACCCATGGTCTCCCCCTTGCAAAGCTGCAAGGGGATCTGTACTCTTCCAAGTCCGCGTGGTTCTCCCCTCAATGGCTGCCACATCTCAGTTTAAATCCCTGCGCCAGTCTTCCTCTGTAGCTCCATTTCCAACTCCTCCCACAATCGGCTACACCTGCCAGGACTCTTATATTCTCCCAAGTTTACTGGGCTGCCATTGTGAGTCTTGACATGTGTGGCCCCATATCCTGAAGCCAATCATCTCCAAGCTCTCACTTAGGTGCTGTAACCAGCAGGAGTTGCCTCCTAGTTACGTCTTGAGTGGAAGTCACTCCCTTCTCCCTGGCTCAAAGCATGGCCACAGCTATTTAACATCCAAGTGGCCCGCCAGAGGCTATAGATATGTTAAATGACCATGCCCTGGATTAGCTGCAAGGCTGTGGCTGTACGAAACAGCCCTGCATGCCCTGCTCCATGTGTCCCTTCCCCCAACTCACACCTGTGGGGGAAGGGGTGAGGACATCTTATATGTCTCTCTAATATTTCCTAGACACCTTGAGTTCTGGGCCCCATTCCAAATCTCTTTTGGGGGCCCCCCTCTTGGCTGCACACTGTATCAGTAGAACCAATGATCGTTTGGTTTATGGGAAGATGCTGCAACCAGCTGAGTCACACCGGCCAGGGCTATACTTGTATTTTATGTCCATATAAAATTATATTCAAATGGATGACCCTCACTGCCACCAGAAAGAATTTGAAAACCTCTGGAGTAAATGATCTCTCTCATCTCTCTTCACCTGAATGTGGTTTGAGCCTTGCCTACTGTGTGTGTGCCTGTGTGTGCCTGTGTGGATACATGTATGTGTCTCTGTACTATGAGGATTAAGTAGAAGACATTTCCCTACCTCCAAGACTTAAGGCAAACATGTATAAAAGATTAAGTGTATATAACAACATGTATGACTAAAACCATACAGTATAGTTTAAATCCAACTAGACTGTAAAACCTTTCAACAAGCGGCCTTCTTTATATATCTTCAGCCCCAATTCTGACAGTTTCTCAAATGAGGATAGGGTGTTACTCACCTCTTAGGGGCACTTAATCGATTGAAGACTTTTGTTTGTTTTCTGGTATTGTGCCTGAGAATTTATATATTGAAATAAGTATTATTTACTTTGAATTAATTGCTTGTTGATACTCCTTTATAGTACCAGTAAGGAATTTTTAAATGATGTGTATAGGTAGGTTATCATCTGTAACTATCATTTAAAGTTTATAAAGGAGTGTTATAAAATATTTGGTATAAGAAAGAGATGTTGGGTTTGAGAACTACTGATCTGTGCTCTATGCTCAGGTGATGCAGGAAATTAGAGAACAGAAAGATTTGTGGATTTGGGTAGTCATGAAATCTTTGATGGAAAGGGATTGTTAGAGGGGCTCTTGTATATTGAGAACCAGGCGCTGTGATAGACACTTGACATACCTTATCTGAAGAAATGCATGGCCAGATTTGCCATATGGAGAAAACAATTTTTAGGTAGGGTAAATTGCAAAATTTGAAGTAATAGGGCCCTGAGAAATCATCTAGGCCAGAAATTCTCAGTTCAGGGTTGGCATCACCCTTTGGGGTTAATGGATGCATTTCAGAGAACTCATGAATCCCTTGAAATTCAGTAATATTTTGCCTATCTTTCTTAGGGGAATTGGGTTTATAGTTCTCACTGGATTCTCAAAGGGACCCATTACCTCTAAGTAAGGGCTACTGATCTAGTTTGATCATAAGCTCAAACACATGGCTTTACTCAAGGTTACACAGCCAGTTAGTGAACAAGGTGGGGACAAAATCTAGGTTCCCACTTGTAGTTTCTTATTCATTTCACCACACTCAGTGGAAGGACATGAACAAAAGCAGAGGCCGAATTAAGCTACCATTTTATAGCAATTGGTGTAAAAAAAACAAACAAACCAATATCCTGGGGTGAGTATTCTGTGTGTCTGTTTCCACAAGAATCATAGAAGGGTAGGATTGAATTTGTCTCCTCCAAGTGAACTAACATTTTAATTTTTATGGTTAAAATACAGTGCTGCTCACCAAACCAGCTTTCTCAGCTTAAGGCACACTCCCTAAGAGATAATATCTGGGAGGCTGTTTGTGCATTTCCTTTCTAATGGGTGCTGTACTTCTGACCTGCAGTGGCCTCCAGTTTTCTGCCTAATTGAATCAAAACTGCTTTGCCTAATTTGTCAGATCCTGTACTATTGTAGCCTCTTTAGCCAATGAGTACTTTATGCCTCAGTCAGGCTAGTGCCCTTATTATTTGTGCCATTCTAAAGTCCTTTCATTCCTACCTCTTTATCTTCATGTTGTTCTATCCGGAATGCTGTCCATTCTTTCTCCTTCATTACCAGATCCCCAACATAAGATCCAGCTTAACTCTAATTTCCACATATCCTCTACTAGTTACTCTTGGCCATTTTGTACTTCCTCTGCATTTATTGCATTTACTGATTTTCCTGCACACCATAGCACTTGTGTATTTCTGCAGGGCTTTTCATTGGAAATGCTTCAGTGGTCACCTTTGGGAGTGGTGTTTAGGAAGTTCAGGGTGGGGCTCTGGATACTCCCAATTTGCTTCAGCCTGAGCACTTCCAGTTTAGTTTTATATAAGGGGAGTCTTCAGGGGCTTTTATCTAAAGCAGTGGTTAACTGCCCCCCCTCCCACCAAAAGAACTTGAAAAATGCTGGATCTATCTGGTCTGTGGATTGCCTCGTAACTTTTAACTTGTGATGGGCAAGAGCCAGGACTTACTCTACTTCAGACTTAATACTACTACTCCCTGGCAACTGGTGCAATTTTGAGCACAAAGTAGACACTTAGGAAATGATTTTATAGTTGTATTACTCTAATTTTTGGCATACAAGATCATGAATAGCATTATCTCAGAACTTTACCTTACTAAAGAATTCAGAATAAGATTTCTGGGTTGATCTTTGAGAAATTAAACTAAAATGGTGGATTGGTTTTCCTTTTTAGATACAAAACCAAATCTGATTTAAAGTTGTCTGGTATACATAGACATATTTTAAAAAAGAGAGAAACTAATTATTGGCATCTCTACTTTTACAAAGTTTCCAAACTTAAATGGCATATCCATGCATTCATGTAAGTAACAAAGTAAATTAGTGTTACTAACTGACTTGCAGAATGATGTGCAGGTTACCTAAAAACCCAGAAGAGATTAAATGCAGAAGTGTATGGCAATAATGATTAAAATGGGAAATGCCAGTCTTTCAGACCAGTTATTTCAGCTTTCTGTAGCAAATGAATTATATAAACTAATAAAGACCTGAGTATTTAAATCAATGGTTCTATCAACTTGTTAATACTCTTTTGTTTTTGTTTTTGTCTTCTTTTCCTGCTCTCTGCCTGGCTCATTGTCTTCACCTGCAGGTGTACTTTATTGTCGGCTTCCAAAGATTACTAACTTTTATTTGTATCATTAAAATTGAACTTCCTTGGCTATACTGCTACTCTTACTGCTGCTTCCATTATTGCCTTCTTCAGCAAAATAAGGCTTTCCAAAGCCAAAGAATAACAAGAAATAAACAGCATTTTAGAAGCCTTGCCGCTATGAAACTTAAGCTAAATGTGCCCACCATTATTTTGCTGCCTGTCCACTTGTTAATAACAATATACAGTGCCCTTGTATTTATTCCATGGTATTTTCTTACCAATGCCAAGAAGAAAAACACTATGGCAAAGAGAATAAAAGCTAAGCCCACTTCAGACAAACCTGGAAGTCCATATCGCTCTGTCACGCACTTCGACTCACTAGCTGTCATAGACATCCCTGGAGCAGACACTCTTGATAAACTATTTGATCATGCTGTATCCAAGTTTGGGAAGAAGGACAGCCTTGGGATCAGGGAAATCCTAAGTGAAGAAAATGAAATGCAGCCAAATGGAAAGGTTTTTAAGAAGGTAAAACATCCTTTTGCTTTTTATTTTTTTAAAGGGGGAGGGTACATTTTACTTTATCATAAATCATAAGCATTTTAAATATCTTTGCATTCCATTATGGTGCTGTGTAACTAATTCTCAGAAGGTACCCAAAGCTTCTGTATATTCACTTAAGGGCAATTTTAGAGTTTCTCACTTTGAATAGTTTGTTTTTTAATTGCTTGTTTGAATAAATGTACCAATATTAAAGAATGTCTCACATTAACAGTTAATTCTTGGGAATTATAAGTGGATGAGCTACCTTGAAGTGAACCACAGAGTGAATAACTTTGGTAGTGGACTCACCGCATTGGGATTAAAACCGAAGAGTACTATTGCCATCTTCTGTGAGACCAGGGCCGAATGGATGATTGCGGCACAGACCTGCTTTAAGTACAACTTTCCTCGTAAGTGCCTTGTGTTTTTGGAGAGAGAGGGGGCTTTGCTTACATGTGAAATTGTCCTGAGATCTTCCAGTTTTTGAATTAGGCATTCTTTAGACATTTATCTGCATAAATTATGTTTATAAAACAGTATGTAACGTAGTTAAAAGATCTGATAACTCCTGTTAAAGATAATAACTTCTAAGAGCTAATGTGGCTTTTGGCAGCTCAATGGGTAGAATTTAGAATTTTAGTTTTTAATTGCACGTGTATTGTAATTGAAAGATTGGGGCTTGGGGACATTTTTTAGGAAGTGACCCATAAAATAATCATAAAAAATCATTGCTTAAGATAATTCTAGTTCAGTGCTTTGTAGATATACATATGTATGTGTGTGTGTATCCTTTTATTTTACTTTATTGATTTTACAGGTGAAATAAACATGTGACAGCTTGAAATGGCATTAGATAAGTTAGCCAGAAAGTAAGATTGGGTATATTTCTTTAGCCATTGTGCAAGAAATTATTTTTAAAAATTAATAGCCCAGAGCAATCCCTGTTACATACTAATAAGCACTTGGTTATTTGTTGAATGAAATAGAACCCTGTAGGTATGGTGTAGGAATCAAGGGTTTACATTTCTAATAAACAAAAATAGATAATAAGAAAATAATCCCCTATGTATGCATCACCCAACTTTAACAATCACAACAGCTCATGAAAAGTAGCTGTTCTTAACCATGTTGCTGTTTTGGTTACTAACCTAGAGCTGGATTTCCAGGCCTGTCTAAGTTTAGCAGACGTCCTCTGATTCTAACCAATATTGGTTTCAGTTTATGTTTTCTTTGTCTGTTAAATCCTAAAGAGTAGATCTCCTTGTCCACTCCAGTTTAGGCTTGGAGGTCACCAGTTAGCGTGGACATGAGACCCACTAAAAAAGCTTCTTAGAAAAAGTGAGAATATGATTGATGGCTGTCTTTCGACTTGAGATACTCAAAATGTGAGGATTCTCAAAAATATTCTTTCTTTCATGCTATGCCCAACAGAAGTGTGTGTCACAGGGCAACCCTTGCTGGGATAGCTCTGACCTACATTGAGAGTTCAGCCAGACCATAAAAAAGAATGAAATCTTACCATTTGTGATAGCGTGGATGGAACTGGAGAGTATTATGCTAAGTGAAATAAGCCAGGCGGAGAAAGACAAATACCATATGATCTCACCTATAAGTGGAACCTAAAGAACAATATAAACAAACAAAACAGAAACAGACTCATAGATACAGAGAACAGATTGATGGTTGATGGTTGCCAGAGGAGAGTGGGGTATGAGGACTGGGCAAAAAGGTGATGGGATTGAAAAGTACAGATTGGTAGTTACAGAAGAGTCGGAGGAATATAAAGTATAGCATTGGGAATATAGCCAGTAATATTGTAATAGCTGTATGATGCCAGTTGGTTATGGGACATAGGGGGAATTCTTTGTAAAGTATATGATTGTCTAACCATGCCACTGCATACCTGAAACTGATGCAAAATAATATCGAATATAAACTAATTCAATATTATTTAAAATTTTAAAATAATACAAATTAAAAAAAAAAAAACTTCAGCCAGAACCTATTGGCCTTGACAGTCTTAATTGACTGGTTTTTGATCAGTTGTTGGTACTTCTGTATCTCTGGGTTTCTTCAGGTTTAGTAAGTTAGAGTCCTGAGAATCTGTGAGGAAAATTTTGGACTACCAGGAAATTTGAGGTAAGTTTGAAGGGTAGTATAGCAGAGACTGTGAAATCAAATTAAATTATAAAATTTGAATCTGTGAATATACCTGTCATTAAAGGCTGATTTAAATAATATAATGAATGAATGTTTATCATTTAACTTCTGTCTTTATTTTTGTATTATGTAGTTGTGACTTTGTATGCCACACTTGGCAAAGACGCTGTTGTTCATGGGTTAAATGAATCTGAAGCTGCCTATCTGATTACTAGTGTTGAACTTCTGGAAAGTAAACTTAAGGTAAGTATGAAATTTTCTTTTTAATTCATGGTAGTGTTATTTAATAGGATGGAAAAATGTTTAATAATTGAGCTTACTGCAGGCTCCTATTTAATAACTGGATTTTCTTTCTGCTCAACAGACTGCATTGTTAGATATTAATTGTGTTAAACATATCATTTATGTGGACAATAAAGCTATCAGTAAAACAGAATACCCTGAAGGATTTGAGATTCACAGCATGCAATCAGTAGAAGAGTTGGGATCTAAGCCAGAAAACTGTAAGTAAAGCAGTTAAAACAAATAAATTCATCTATTCAAGGTTATTTCAGTAGGTTAGAAAAAGAAGTGATGTGAAAAGTGTAAAATTCTTTGATTAAAAAAGTTTTAAAATGTTTAAAAACTGTCAAGACCATATAATTAAAGTTTTCCCTTCCTTTTTCCTCTAAAAGGTAACTATGGTTTTGAAATTTACTGAGAAGTAGAGATGTACGCAATGGATGAGACTTTTTGGTGGTTGCTGCCTAAATTTTCTTTTTTCAAATAACTTGCTATAACCTTCCAATTTGGACTTCACATAAGGAAATGGTCTCAGGGCTTTCATTTAGTAAACTTTTTTAAAAAACTCCTAATTCTAGTGATATTAACGATGTTTTTAGGTGATGCAAAGCTATTTGCCTATATCTGTGCTTGGATTTATTCTTTATATTTTATTTATTTTTATTTTACTTTTTTCTCACTTTCAATTACAGTTGATATACATTATTATATTAGTTTCAGGTGTACACCCCAGTGGTTAGATTATAATGATATGACTTACTAAGTGATCATTCCAATAAATCTCACAATCATCTGACATCATACATAGTTATTAGACTATTATTGACTATATTCCCTATGCTGTACTTTATATCCCTATGACTGTTCTGTAACAACCAATTTGTACTTCTTAATACCTTCACCTTTTGCACCTGTCCCCTCAACAACCCTCCCATCTGGCAACCATCAAAATGTATTTTGTGTCTATGAATCTGTTTCTGTTCTGCTTATTTGTTTATTTTGGTTTTTAGATATAGTTGTTGATAGTTATGAACATTTATTGCCATTTTATTGCTCATATTTTTTATCTTTCTTTTCTTCTTCTTTTTTTTTAATATCA
This sequence comes from Carollia perspicillata, assembly GCA_004027735.1. Taxonomy (NCBI): domain Eukaryota; kingdom Metazoa; phylum Chordata; class Mammalia; order Chiroptera; family Phyllostomidae; genus Carollia; species Carollia perspicillata. Next base: position 45,748 of record PVKM010000479.1, on the reverse strand, counting down.
ACTCTTAACATTTCATTTAGCCCTGGCTGTTGTAGCTCAGTGGATTGAGCACAGGCGTGTAGAGCAAAGGGTTGCTGGTTCAATTCCCAGTCAGGGCACATGCTTGGGTTGTGAGCCAGGTCCCCTCTGGGGAACATGCAGAATGCAACTGCACATTGATGTCTCTCTCCTTCTCTTTCTCTCTCCCTTACCCTCTCTCTAAGAATAAATAAATTAATTAAAAAAAGACATTTCATTTAATACTGGTCTGGTGGAGAAGAACTCCTTTAGCTTTTTCATGTCTGTGAAGTTTTTTACCTGTCCTTCAATTCTAGGTGGTAGCTTTTCTGGGTAGAGTAATCTTGGTTGTAGGTCCTTGCTTTTTATCACTTTGAATATTTCTTGCCAATCTCTTTTGGCCTGGAAAGTTTCTTTTGAGAAATCAGTTGACAGTCTTATGGGGGCCCTCGTAGGTAACTAACTTTTCTCTTTGCTGCTTTAAAGATTCTCTCTTTGTGTTTAACCTTTTGCATTTTAATTATGATGTATCTTAGTGTGGGCCTCTTTGAGCTTCTCTTGTTTAGGACTCTCTGTGCTTCCTGGGCTTGCATGTCTATTATCTCTACGAAGTTTTCTGTCACTTTTTTTCAAAGAGATTTTAATTTCTTGCTCTTTCTTCTTCCAGCACCTCCATGATACAAATGTTGGTAACTTGAAATTCTCCTAGAGGCTCCTTACACTACCTTCATTTTTTAAATTATTTTTCTTTTTGCTCTTCTGATTGGGTGTTTTTTTGCTTCTTTATATTCTAAATTGCTGATTTGATTCTTGGCTTCATCTATTCTACTGTTGATTCCCTATAAATTATTCTTTTTTAACGATTTTTTAAATTGATTTTTAGAGAGCTAGAGGGGAAGGGAGGGAGAAAGTGTTTCTCTCTCTCATCGATGTGAGAAAGAAACAGTGATTGGTTGCCTCTTGAATGCACCCTGACTGGGAACCATACCTGCAACCCAGGCATGTGCCCTGACTGGAAATTGAACCAGTGACCTTTTGCTTTGCAGGACAATGCCCAACCAATTGAGCCTTACATGAAATGAATTATTCTTCATTTCATTTAACGTGTCCTTCATTTCTGACTGGTCTTCTTTTATGCTGTTGAGGTTCTCACTAAGTTCCTTGAGTGTCATTATAACCAGTGTTTTGAACTCAGCATCTAGTAGATTGCTTGTCCCAATTCAGCTTAGTTCTTTTTCTGAAGTGTTGTTCTGTTCTTTCATTTGGGACATGTTTCTTTGTCTTCTCATTTTGGCAGCTGCCCTTGTGTTTGTTTCTATGTATTAGGTAGAGCTGATTTGACTCCCTGGCTTGGTAGAGTGCTCTGTAGTATGTAGTATGTGTTCTGTTGGGGTCTGTGGGGCACAGCCTTCTCTGTCATCTGCACTGGGCACTTGAGGTACATTCCCTGTGTGGGCTGTGTAAATCCTCTTGTAGATGAGCTGTGATTGCTGTTGACACATCAGTGGAAGGAATTTGCTCCCAGGCTGATCAGCTGCAAGGATTGTCTGCAACCACTGACCTCCAATCACTATGGAGACTCAGCTGTACAGGGGGCCCACCCCACAGAGCAGGACTCAGTTCATTAGGGTTCTGGTGCTTGTTGAGTCCACCTCTTGTGTGTATCACTTGTGGAGGTCATTGGGTATTGATGCTTTGACATGGTCTGATGCTGTTCACTGAATGCCACTGGGCCTCCTGGTAGGTGCAGGCCAAGGTCAGCTGCCCCCTGTGTTCTGTCTGGGGCCACCCATCAAGAGCTACAAAGTGATCTGAAGATGGCTGCTACTTGTGTTGGGCTTAGAGGTGCCCGGGCAAGGCCTAGCTGCGAACCAAGGCTGGTTGCTGCTAGTGCCAGGGCTGGAACCACTTAGCAAGAGGTATGGGGCACACTGAGGCTAGATTCTTCTTCGAGATATTTTAGGAAAACCTGAAGCATGAGCCAAGATAGGTCATTCATATGGAAAAGCCACTGGATACTGCTTGAGTGGGCCCAAAATTGGGGTGAAACATGGCCTCAGGGAATCACCACAGTTGGGCACACAGTGTGATCTAGGTTGATGAAGACTGAGATATGGTGCCCACTGGCTGGTTCTGTGGCTCTGAGGGGCGGGCTCAGAAAAGGAAAAATGACCTCTGTCAGCATTTCTGTCTTGGAGAGACCTGCTGTACCAGTTCTTGCCCTGATGCCAGACACTTCACTTCTTCTGTACATGTCTGTGTTGCCTTTTAAGCTTCTGCCCTTATGCTGGAGCTCAGAGACAGTGAGTCTATCAGCAAGTAAGTTCATGTGTGGGCCCTTTCAGAGGAACACCTGGGTCTCCAGAAGCCCTACAGCTCACTCATCCATAATCCCTGCTGGTTTTTACTGGCAAGTTATGGGAACTTCTCTTTGTGTCCCTTGAAGCCTGAGCTTGGGGGCCTGGTATAGGGCTAGGAACCTTTGCTCTTTGGGGGTGACCTCTGCAGCTGATATATCCCTCCCAGTTTTTTATCTGCCACGTGTTAGTATGGGACCAGCTTGTTCTACAACTCTGCCCCTCCTACCAGTCTCAGTGTGGCTTCTTTAATCCCTTAGTTGTAGGACTTCCATTCAGCCAGATTTCAGGCAGTTATGAATGATGGTGGTTTTGTAGTTTAGTTGTAATATTTATGTGGTTGTGGGAGTAGGTGAGTACAATGATTACTTATTTCACCATCTTGCCTAGAAGTTCCATGCTTGGATTTATTCTACCATTGAGGTGGTAGTTGGTATTTCATTTGGAACAAGTGAATCTGCCTTGCAGCAAAATATTATTTGGTCATCAGAACAGGGGGTTGAAGGAATTAAACACTACATTTAAGTAGTTTTTCTGTCATGTTTAATGTAAAGGTCATGATACTCTACTAGATGAGAAAAGGATTCCTTCTGGCAGAAGAAAATGTTGATTGAATCTCTTTTTAGCTTATGAATATTATATTTCACCATTAGAAACAGAACACAGGTTTGTAATAACAGGTATCAAGTATAACACTCGACTACTACTAGGGGAGCATGACATAGGGGCTGACATTTTACCAAACTTTGCAAGCAAACACATGAGCTTGCCACAGCTTTTTGGAGACACAAGAGTTGCATCAGAAATGAAGGACAGTTTTTTTAAATCACAGCAAATAGCTGTACCCAGAGTATCAGCATTTATGCTGCTTCCTTGCACCCCAGTTTCCACAGGGCAATGTGAAAAGGGTTAGATAATACCTGCACATGTAGTGGGTTATGTTATAGGAGAGACACCCTAACTTAGGGAATCCAAATCTTACAGTGGGCAGTAAACATGCCTGTCCTGTGCCCTGGAGAGAGAGATTGTCTTTATTGTCCTGGACAGTAAGCAAGCTAGCTCTTTGCTTTGGACAGAGACATTCTCTCTGTCTTCCTAGGCTGTTCACTGTCCAAACTTTCTTGAAAAGATAGTTCAGAATAAAATTAGTGCCTCTACTCACAAGCTGTGTGGAAACTCAAGAGATACCTGGAGAATTGTCTCTCAACATTATGTTGACCATGCAAGATGGGGGAAACTTGACTGATTCTTCAAAAGCTGTTGGCAAAAAACTATGGGAGTACTGTGTCCTCATAACAATAATGTGGTAGACCACGTATCCCACCTAGTTCCACTCATCTCTACACTAGATAAGACACATATTTTATAATACTTTATCTGAGTAAATAGTTGTTATGATGACAGAAAGTGAGGTGTCACATTGTGTGCTTAGACTGAGAAGAGCTTAACATATGGCATGTGGCAAAATTAGGTGTACAGTTGTGAGCTGTGGAACACAACATTTTTTTTTGTATTATTTATTAATTATTGTATTTTCTGTACTCACCAGTATAAGCCTACTTTGGCCCCACCCTGTATGCACTGCTGCTGCATCCATTAGTCATCAAATGAAGGATCCCATTCCATTTTTTTTTTATTTATAAACTCTTAACAGTAGATATCTTCAAGGAGCATTAGCATTAACCAATTTAAGTATAACTTTATCTTTGGTTATTTCAGTGGTAAAATCACACTGTTTAAATCTTTTATTTTAATTGGTACGTGAAATGTAACTCGTTTTCTTAAACTAACTGTTAAAAAATAGTTAATTTTGTAGAACAGAGATTCATAGCAAAATTGACAGAAAAGTAGAGAGAGTTCACATATACCCCCTACCCTTACATACACACTGCCTTTCCCACTATTGACTTTTCCCAGAAGAAGGTACATTCATTGTAATTAATGAGCCTACATTGACACATCAGAATGACCCAAAGTCCATACTTTACAGTGGGGATCACTACTGGTGGTGTATATTCTATGGATTTGGACAAAAGTAATGATGACATGTATCCACTATTATAGAATCATACACAGTATAAACTGATTTTTTAAAATCCAAGAATCTTGTTAAGCTTTCATTGAATTCTGATAATATATCTTTTTCTTCTTGGACATTTTGGTATATTCTGGAATGGAAAGGAGGTTACTAGGTTAGCATGATACTATGTTGAATTTGAGATTCAATGTGCTGTTTAAAACTTAGCATGTTAGAATTTTAAAGTCTAAGTTACCTTAAAGATCAAGTTAGCAACAACAACAACAACAACAATAACAGAACCCAAGGAAACTCAGGGAGGTGATGGGTATGTCTGTTTCCCTGATGGTGGTGATAGTATCACAGGTATTTTTGTATGTTCAGATCATTAATGTGGTGCTTTTTCATTCATTTAGCAAGCATTCCTCCAAATAGACCAGCTCCTTCAGACATGGCTATCGTCATGTATACCAGTGGTTCTACTGGCCGACCTAAGGGAGTCATGATGCATCATAGCAATTTGATAGCTGGAATGGCAGGCCAGTGTGAGAGAATTCCTGGACTGGGGTAAGAGAATCATTCAACCATTTTTTTTTAAAGAAATCAGAGCTCATGTTGGCATTCTCTACTCAATCTATATTAAAATGATAAAGTTATTGAGATTTATAATTTATAATGCCTTTTTAAGATTGGCTAAAATGTTTCTCTTATTTTGTTTTAGACCAAAGGACACATATATTGGCTACCTGCCTTTGGCGCATGTCCTAGAATTGACAGCAGAAATATCTTGTTTTACCTATGGCTGTAGGATTGGATATTCTTCTCCACTTACACTCTCTGACCAGGTGACAAAGCTTTTCAGTATATTGGCCTGATCATTATCAAGTGCCATTGTTTGGTTGAGAACATATTATTCAAACATGAGATATTTTTATTCAGCTAAAACTTTTTTCATAACTTTGAAAGAAATCCCCATGAACTGTAGCTATTTTAAATAAAATTGTTTTTATGTTGTTTTTCTACATATTTTAAAATTATTTTGAAACTAATCATTCATTTCATCTTATCTTTCTCTATTAGGCCTGTATTTCAGAGAGCTAGGATAGAGAATATAAATACAATGATCCTTTCTTGACATATTACTCATGAATATTGGTAGGATTTGGTATGGCGGTGGTATGATTTTGGCCCAATTTTGCTCTGTAGAGTAGTGCTGTCCAGTACAGTAGTCACTAGCTACATATTGAAATACAGAGTAATTAAAATTAAATCAGGAAAATTCAGTTTTTCAGTTTCTCTAGCCACATTTAAAGTTCTCAGTAGCTACATATGACTTGTGGCTACCATATGGATCACACAGATAGTAAACATTTCATCATTATGGAAGTTCTATTGGACAGCATTGCAGCATGTCCAAAGGCAGCCCCCAGATTTCTACTGAGTCTGGCTCCTCCCTTCTCCCTGTTGTTCATAGCAGGAAATCCAACAATGGATAGGGCTTATTCATGTATTTTAAGCCCATTTGAAAAACTTTCAAACAGACATTGGTGGAAAACAGAGCTTTGAAGGGAGCTGTGGCATTCTGAATGCTGAAAGGTAAACTGAGTATAGGTAGGAATGACTTGATTCTCTGTGTGGTTTCTGCTACTCTCACCACTGGAAGGCTGGCTGTCATATTTCAGAACCCTAGGCAGTGCTGCCTTTTATTTGGGAATCTTAATGGAGCATGCATTGATGAGAAGATGTGCCCTTGTAGTTCACAGTTAGAAGTTGTAATACTTTCAACTTTTTTTAGTTACAAATACCATTTTAGGTAGAGGTTAGGTAGGTTGTATAATATTAAGACAAAAAGTTAAATAAATGTTTTTGGTATTTGAGATTGCAACCATCTTTTTCTGTTTGGGAGGGGCTTGATTTTGGATATAAACTTAAGGTGCAAAAAGGGTACTGATTGATTAAATTTAATATACACATACATATATAGGCTTCTGTGATGATTACCATCTAGATCATGGGAGGAAAAAAGAACATTTCTAAATCCCAGAATGTCCCTTGTGTCCCTTCATGGTCATTACTACTACCCTACCCCTAAGGATAATCCAACCATCTTTTCAGTGGCTTTACCATGAGAAAATGTTCTGTGTTCCAAATAATTGCCTACTTTGTACTTTAAGGACCATAACTTCTTTGTAAGATGGAGAATTTGTCATATTTCACCAAACCACTAAGCTAAAAATTCACATTTACAATCTGCTAGAATAGTAATGAGTGAAATAAGTAAACTAAACTATCAAGTAAACTAATAAACAGGACTTGATTGAGTGAAGTCATAATAGACCTATTAATGAGACTGGGGCTTATGTTTTTTTTTAAATTGAAAAATCTGTGGTGATTACATTGCATGCATTGTAGTGAGTTTTTCTTATGTCTGGAGATGTTTTCAAAATGTAAAAATTATTTCATTAAGGTTTGAGTATGATTTCCCCCTGAGCAGGGGAGTGCAGAAAGCCCTTGCTTTCACTGCCTTTCTGAAAACAGTAGCCTCAGTGTGGGAAAGTGGGGCAGTTGGAGTCTGTTGCTGGTCTCACTTTATTCTTGCTGTCTCTCAGGCCAGGTAGTACATTAGAAGCCTATTAGAGAACTGTCAAGAGCATTCACACCTACCTTTTCAATAAACTTTGTTCTAAAGAGTCTTGATCTGATCAGGAATATAATAAAATCCAAGAGCCTCCCTAACATAGGAAATCAGAAAAAGGTCAGAGACCAGAGGGACCACCTTGGAACCCTGCAGATGACAGCGATGTCAAAACTAGGGTTACTGGAATCATAATAAAGACAAGAACTGAAATATTACTAAGAATAATAAAGCCAGGAACGACTCCTTGTGGCTGCTGCTGTCCTAGAACTGCTCTCTATAGCAGAGACTGGTCAGTGACACATGGAGATCAGCTTGGACTTGAAGGACACAAGAGCCCATCTCTCTCTCTTTCTTCAGAGCAGCCCTCTGTCCCTTGTGTCCCTTCATGGTCATTACTGGTGTGCATATGCAGGTGTAGGTTTTCACTCACAAATGTGCATACATCTGCACACTTCTTGTGAGACACAAGAAGTTACTTTATTTCCTCTATTCATCTCATAAAGAAAAATAGTATAAAAATTATTGAGTTCTATCAGTAGAACCTTCTGTGTGGCAGAGCTTGCCATACCAGAGGATCCCATGCATCTTAAGGGCTGGTTTTCTTCTTGCCTCTGTTGGCCATGGCTAACATGTGATATAGCTAAACTTACAGACTTGTTGCATCATAGTAGATTCTTATTTTTATCTACCTCTTTCAATGGGTGACTGTCAGCTTTTCTACATACTGCTCTGACACCTGAAATCCTAGATCGTATTTATGTGTATAAGAAAGAAAAGAAAAGAATTGACAAGAAAAACATACATGCATTTACAAATGTTTGTGTATGTCACCACATGATCACTGGCAGTGTCTTCAGTGTTGTCTCAACCAAAATGTTATCAAATTAGTTTTGTATGTTACTTGATGATTATAGTGATGAGTTTGAGTTGCTGGTTTTGCCTTTTGGCTAACTAAAGAAAGTTAAAATTATCTTCAACCTTTATTTTAGTGTTTGATTTACCTTAGTTGAGGGGTTTTGTTTTGTTGAAAATGTATAGTCAGTGCTATGTTTGATGGTAATGTTATTAATAAGAATGCTTGACTTACCAAATATCCCTTTATCTTTTCTTCTGCATCTTAGTTTATCCTCTAAGGAAGGCTGAAATGTGCTAGAAGAAATAAAGCACTAAAGCACTTATACTTCAGACTTATAGTTTATAAGGGTGTCAGGATGGTCGAGTGGTCTAAGGTGACAGACTTATAGGTTATGATAGTTCTAACCAATAATTCACTGAGCAGTAGAAGATCAAATTCCATGTGTAAATTTCCACCTTTGTTATTTGAATTATTACTTTTTTTTTGCTAAGGTTGGTTACCCTAATCCTATTTACTTTGTCTTTAATGTAGTCCAGCAAAATTAAAAAAGGAAGCAAAGGAGACTGTACTGTGCTGAAGCCTACCCTCATGGCAGCTGTTCCAGTAAGTGCAGAGTATAAATGTCATTTATTGCTTGCACTTGGACTTTTTAAAAAGTAATAGTAGGCATATATATATATAAACATAACTTTTCATTGTGCATATTATGGCAAATGTGTTACTTAAAATCTCAGGTAAGTATTGGGAAAGATGCAGTGGCAAACTTCTGAAATGTGTAGCTGCTAATGTTTGCTGATACTTGAAAATTAGGTGATAAAAATGGCTAAGTTCAAATTACCCAGAATGAAGATTTATTGTAATACTTTACAGGTAGAATATACTGTAAATATCATTTCATATACTCACTTAATTTAAAACATGGGGAAACCTAGGCCATGGTGGAGAACCTATGTAGCATATCCAAGGTTACGGAGCTGGTGAGTAACAAAAGTAAATCTAGAATCCAATCCTCTGGGCCCTTATGGTGACTAAGAAAGCTATCATTTGAGACTTCACAAAGAAAAAAGTTTATTCATCTTATTCAAAATCATTTTGTGAAATACCACTTTTTATAAAAATAAGATGTTACATTTTATAGCCTTATAATGACGAATTCTAAAATATTTACTGCAGTGTTTCAAACTTGTGTACTCAAACAAACTCTCCTGCTTTTAGGCTTTGGAAACTGCAGTGGGGCTGGGTATCAGTACTGCTTATATTCAGATCAGACTTTAAATCTTATCCCAGTATCTTTCACAGAATTGTTTTTGCACATGGAAAGTCTGAGATTAGATAATGAAGTGTTCAGTGTAAATTTTTCTAACAATTACAGATGCAAGATACTTGGCTTTTTTTTTACCTTCTAATTACAAAATTACTAAATAACTAAAGAATTAGAATAAGTCAGAGTGGCATTTCCCTTTTTATTTTGAGGTGCTATAGAATTCACCAAGCTTACAAATTAAAATGTTGCTGATAACAGGTAGGGTAGTACTTCTGTGTTCCAGGTATTGTGCTAAGTGCTTTATTTAAGTAGCTATTCTCACTTCTCCCCATGACTTTGCTAGGTCCTGTTACCCAAATTTTATAAAGAAAAATACTTGCTAATACAGCCAATAGGTTGTAGAGTTAAAGTCTGAACTCTACCAGTCTGATTCCAGAGTCTTCTTAACCACTAAGACTGTCCTTTTAGGATGGTTTTTGTTGTTTTGTTTGGAGAAATACTGTGTTAGCTTCATTATCCAAAGAACAGGAGTCCCTAGTAAACTGTATCACACAGCATAGTTATGGAATAGGAATGGCTGAGAAATTTAGGAAGTAATGTCTAAATTGAGGCTTGAAGGATAAGCAAGAGTTAGCTGATATTCTGTGTATTTTCCAGTTGCCCATTGTCCATTCTTCTTTACTTTGTGTCTTAGGAGGCTAACTTTTGTGAATGAATTATCAGGGCATGCCTGCCTTCTGCTTTCTGCTTGAATTCAGCCCATTGTTGGCACTCACAAGTGATCAGAGGGTAGAAGGAGTGAGAGAGAGATCTGCATACTTACTGTCTTTGCTTTTTCTCTGCTAGGCTGCAATTTGGCGAGTTGTAAGGCATACATTGGTTACAGCCTCTTTCCCATTGGCTATAACCAGGTCTTTCCCACGGCTACAGTGTTCCTTCAGGTTTCAGCAACACTTCTCTCCTTGTACTTCTTGAAGCCTAGGGGTAGTAAATGACCTCCCATGTTGCTAGTCCACTGATGCTTCAGCAAACCTGTTGTTTCCCTTAGCTCCATATACTCCTTCATAAATAGGCTTTTACAATCTTTTTATCGAGAATTATTTTTGGTAGGTCTGTTTTCTGGGTTTGTTCTTTTCCTGAGTCAGAATAAATGATCTTTTAAGTATTGTAATATTCACATTCTGAGAATTCAGAATAAATAATTCTTATAAGCAGTGACTCAATTCAGCATTATGTAATTAGGTTAAGGTAAACCGGCAACTTACTTTGCTAACAATAAATCCTGCCAATTTGTTCCAGCTATGTGAGTTCCTTACTCATGGTGTCTTTCTGTGCCTGTGGTTGAAAGGAGCAGTGGGAGTGGTTTTCACATATCTCTCTCCTCCCACGTGTTGTTTTTATTTTAGTTGTTTTTCAAGTACACTTTTCTATCTTTTACTCCCATCCCAGTCACCCCCACCCAGTGCTCCCCACCTCCTTCCCATTTCCACCCCTGTTAGTTTTTGTCCATGTGTCCTTTATATTTGTTCCTGTGACCCCTTCCCCTTTGCCCCTGAAATTCCCTACCCTCTCCTTTATGGTTACTGTCAGCCTGTTTTCTATTTCAATGTCTTTGGTTATATTTTGCTTGCTTCTTTGTTTTGTTGTTTAGGTTCCTGTGAAAGGTGAGATCATATGGTATTTGTCCTTCACCACCTGGCTTATTTCACTTAGCATAATGCTTTCCAGTTCCATCCATGCTATTGCATAGGGTAGAAGCTCCTTCTTTCTTTCTGCCAAATAGAATTCCATTGTGTAAATGTACCATAGTTTTTTGACCCATTCATTTACTGATGGGCACCTAGGTTGCTTCCAGCACTTGGCTATTGTAAATTGTGCTGCTATGAACATTGGGGTGCATAGGTTCTTTTGAATTGGTGTTTCTGGGTTCTTAGGGCATAATCCTAGCAGTGGAATTGCTGGGTCAAAAGGCGCATCCATTTTTAGTTTTCTAAGAAAATTCTGTACTGTTTTCCGTAGCGGTTGTACCAGTTTGCAATCCCACCAGCAATGTACTAGGGTCCCCTTTTCTCCACATCCTCTCCAACACTTGTTGTTTGTTGCTTTGTTTTATGATGGCCATTCTGACCGGTGTGAAGTGCTATCTCATTGTAGTTTGAATTTGCATCTCTCTGATAGCTAGCGATATTGAGCATCTTTTCATGTGTTTCTGGATCCTCTGTATGTCCTCTTTGGAGAAGCGTCTATTGAAGTCCTTTGCCCATTTTTTAATTGGGTTGCTTGTCTTCTTGGAGTGGATTCATGCAAGTTCTTTATATATTTTGGAGATTAAACCTTTGTCTGAGATATCATTGGCAAATACGTTTTCCCATACGGTTGGTTCTCTTTTTATTTTAATGCTGTTTTCTTTGGCCATGCAGAAGCTTTTTATTTTGATGAGTTCCCATTCGTTTATTTTTTCTTTGTGTCCCTTTCTCTAGGGGACATATCAGTAAAAATGTTGCTGTGTGAAATATCTGAGATTTTCCTGCCTATGTTCTCCTCTATGACTTCAATGGTGTTCCGGTTTATATTTAAGTCTTTTATCCGCCTTGAATTTATTTTTGTGTGTGGTGTAAGTTGGTGCTCGAGTTTCATTTTTTTGCACATAGCTGTCCAGTTCTCCCAACACCATTTGTTGAAGAGGCTATCTTTATTCCATTTTATGTTGCTGCCCCCTTTGTCGAATATTAATTGACCATAGATGCTTGGATTTATTTCTGGGTTCTGTAGTCTATTCCACTGGTCCATGTGTCTGTTTTTATGCCAGTACCAGGCTGTTTTGATTACAGTGGCCTTATAATACAGTTTAGTATCAGGTATTGTGATCCCTCCTACTTTGCTCTTCTTTTTCAAAAGTGCAGCAGGTATTTGGGGTGGTTTATGGTTCCATGTAAATTTTTGAAGTGTTTGTTCTAGGTCTGTGAAATAAGCCATTGGTACTCTAATAGGTATTGCATTGAATCTGTAAATTGCTTTGGGTAATATGGACATTTTGATGATGTTAATTCTTCCAATTGATGAACAAGGTATGTATTTCCATTCGTTTGTATCTTCCTTGATTTCATTCTTCAGTGTTGTGTAGTTTTCTGCATATAGGTCTTTTACCTCTTTGGTTAGGTTTATTCCTAGGTGTTTTATTTTTAATTTTCCTGTTTCAAATGGGATTTTTTCTTGATTTCTGCTTCTGCTGTTTCATTATTAGTATACAAAAATTCCTTTGATTTCTGGATATTGACTTTATATCCCGCTGTTTTGCCAAATTCATTTATTAGGTTGAGCAATTTTGGGGTGGAGTCTATAGGATTTTCTATGTACACTATCATGTCATCTGCAAATAACGACAGTTTTGTTTCCTCCTTTCCAATTTGGATGCCTTTTATTTCTTTTTCTTGTCTGATGGCTGTGACTAGGACTTCCAATACTATGTTGAATAGAAGTGGTGAAAATGGACAACCTTGTCTTGTTCCTGATCTTAGTGGAAAAGCTTTTAGTTTTTGCCTATTGAGTATGATGTTGGCTGTAGGTTTCTCATATATGGCCTTTATTAGGTTGAGGAATGCTCCCTCTATTCCCACTTTGCTGAGTGTTTTGATCATAAATGGGTGCTGTACCTTGTCAAATGCTTTTTCTGCATCTATTGATATGGTCATGTGATTTTTGTCTTTGCTTTTGTTTATGTAGTGTATTACATTTACTGATTTGCGAGTGTTGAACCATCCTTGCATCCCTGGGATGAATCCCACTTGGTCATGGTGTATGATCTTTTTAATGTATTGTTGGATGCGGTTTGCCAATATTTTTGTTGAGGATTTTAGCATTTATGTTCATCAGCAATATTGGCCAGAAGTTTTCTTTCCTTGTTGTGTCTTTATCTGGTTTTGGGATTAGGATGATGTTAGCTTCATAAAAAGATTTTGGGAGTCTATCATCCTTTTGAATTTTTTGGAATAGTCTGTGAAGGATAGGGGTTAGCTCTTCCTTAAATGCTTTGTAGAATTCTCCTGTGAAACCATCTGGTCCAGGGCTTTTGTGTGTTGGGAGTTTTTTGATTATTGCTTCAATTTCTTCTGCTTTTATTGGTCTGTTCAGACTTTCTGCTTCTTCTTCACTGAGTTTTGGAAGATTATATTTTTCTAGAGATGTGTCCATTTCAGCTAGGTTTTCAAATTTCTTGTTATATAGTTCTTCATAGTAATTTCTTACAATCCTTTGTATTTTTGTGGTGTCAGTTATAATCTCTGTTCTTTCATTTCTAATTGTGTTTATTTGGGTCCTCTCTCTTTTTTTCTTGATAAGCCTGCTTAAAGGCTTGTTGATTTTATTTATCTTTTCAATGAACCAGCTCCTGGATCCTGGATTCATTGATCCTTAGAATTGTGCTTTTTGTCTCTATGTCATTTAATTCTTCTCTGATCTTGGTTATTTCCTTCCTTCTACTAGCTCTGGGCTGTCTTTGTTGTTGTTCCTCGAGTTCTTGTAGGTGCAGGGTTAGGCTGTTTGTTTGAAATGTTTCTATCTTTTTTAGGTAGGCCTGTATTACTATGAACTTCCCTCTCAGGACTGCCTTTGCTGTGTCCCATACATTTTGAGTTATTGTGAGTTCATTTCTATTTGTTTTCAGAAACTTTTTGATTTCTTCTTGAATTTCATTCTTGACCCATTCAGTGTTTTATAGCATGCTATTCAATCTCCATGATTTTGAGTGTGTGGGGTTTTTCCCTCGGGGTTAGTTTCTAGTTTCAGTCCCTTGTGGTTGGAGAAAATGCTTGGTATGATTTCAATTTTCTTGAATTTGTTGAGGCTTGTTTTGTGTCCTATCATGTGGTCTATCTTTGAAAATGTTCCATGTGCATTTGAATAGAATGTGTATTTAGCTTCTTTGTAATGAAAGGGCTCTCTCTCTCTCTATATATATATATATCAGTTAAGTCCATTTCATCTAGGGCTTTGTTCAATGTCTCAACGTCTTTGTTGGTATTTTGTTTGGAAGATCTGTCCGTTTTTGAGAGTGGGGTGTTAAAATCCCCTACTATAATTGTGTTGCTGTCAATATCGTTCTTGAAGTCCTCTAAGATTTTCTTTATATATTTGTGTGCTCCTACATTGGGTGCATAAATATTTACAATGTTTATGTCTTCTTGGTGGATTCTTCCTTTGAGTATTATGAAGTGACCTTCTGGGTCTCTCTTCATGGCCGTTTTTTTGAAGTCTGTTTTTTCTAATATGAGTATTGCTACCTCAGCTTTTTTTTTTTTCCTGTCCTTTTGCTTGTAATATTTGTTACCAGCCCTTTACTTTCAATCTGGGTAGGTCTTTTCTTCTAAGGTGGGTCTCTTGTAGGCAGCATATGTGTGGGTCATGCTTTCTTATCCATTTAGCTATTCTATGTCTTTTAATTGGAGCATTTAATCCATTACGTTTAAGGTTATTATTGATAGGTTCTTATTCATTGTCATCTTCATACCTGTGTGTTTGTCTCCCTCTCTCTCTCTTTTCCTTCCTTTCCTTAAAGCAGACTGTTTAGCCTGTCTTGCAGAGCAAGTTTGGTGGAGATGTATTCTTTTTTACTTCTTTTGTCTGAAAAACTCCTTATTTGGCCTTCTATCTTGATTGAAAGTCTTGCTGGCTAAAGTATCCTTGGTTGTAGTCCTTTAGTTCTCATTACTTGGAATATTTCTTGCCATTCTCTTCTGATTTGGAGCGTTTCCATTGAGAAGTCAGTTGCTTACCTTATCTGGTCTCCCTTGTATGTTATTTCCTTTTTCTCCCTTGCTGCCTTTAAGATTCTCTCTTTGTCTTGGAATTTTGCCATTTTTATTACGATGTGTCTCGGAGTGGGCCTTTTTGGGTTCCTCTTGATTGGGACTCTGTGTTTCTTGGGTTTGTGTGATTTTTTTTTTCTCTTATATTAGGGAGTTTTTCCATCATTACTTTTCAAATTGGTTTTCTATCCCTTTTTCTTCTTCTTCTGGTGTCCCTAGTATTTGGATATTATCATGTTTCATATTGTCTTGTATTTCTCTTAATCCCTCTTCATTCTTTCTGAGCCTCTTTTCCTTTTCCTGCTCTTTCTGGGTGTTTTTTTCCATTTTGTCCTCCAGCTCTATGATTTGATCTTGCCCTTCATCTATCCTGCTTTTGATTCCTTCTACTGTGTTCTTGAATTCAGATGTTGTGTTCTTCATTTTCTCTTGGGTCTTGTTGGTATTTTCTGTTTCCTTTTTCATTTTGGTATAGTTTGCAGTGAGTTCATTGTAGTTTCCTTGTAGTTGCTGGTAGTTCATTGTGAGCTCATGGCTTCCTGGTAAACTTTGCTTTGAACTCAACATCTGATAGTTGAGTTGCCTGTATTTCATTTAGCATTCTTTCTGAGGTTTCCTCCTTTCCTTTCATTCGGGTATTGTTTCTTTGTCTTCCCATTGTTTGTGAGATTCTTCTTATTAGCTTCAGCTTCTCAAATTGATCTGTTCTGGCTCCCTGGGTTTATGGTGTGAGTGTCTGTGATAGAATGCCTGAGAGGTTCAGTGGTGCAGTCTCCTTGGGTATCCTAGTGTTCACTGCTTCTGCCTATTCTTCTTTGCGATCCATTGGAGGGTAAGGCAAAATGGTTTAAGAGAGCAAGAGAGTATTCTATGCTATTTACAGTAGCAGCCAGTAAAGAAGAGATAGGAAATTCTTTTGCTATGTGTAGTATTAACTGTGATATACCACCCAACAAGTCACTTTTTAGAAATGGTGGAATGAAGGTAAGTCTCTTGTTGGGGAGGGAAGGGTTATGAGTTAGATCTAGAAAGCAGTGAGGTTGTGAGATGTCAGATTCTGAAGTAAGGTGAGAATAAAGTATAGTAAATAGGTGTAGTGAGTGAGAGAATAGAGTTAAGCACTGCAGTAATAGAGTTCAGAAAACCGTGAAGTGGGCTCAGATCTGGGAGGGGTGTTGTGTAATATTTACAATAGTATGGAACAGCTATTATTAACAATAATATTAGAGCAACAATCATATGACAGAATCTATGGAATCTAGATACCAGGAATAGGGAGTGTTGGACCTTCAGTAGTGTGCTATGGAACACAGGCGAAGTGAAGGACAGTAAATTAGCAATACACTGTTACGAGAGAACAGGGGAAACTTGTCAATTGATACAGTATACCCAGCCAAACAAAGAAGACTAAACAGAAGGAAGAGGAATACCACAATATTATTCAAATAAAAGATATAAGAATAAGATAGAAATAATGATGCAGATATGCAGTATCTTTCAGGTTCCTTGTAATAGCAAAGTGAAATTTGTCTGTCTCAACTATTAGGATGCCCCCTCTTTGGGACCAACTCTGGTCTTTTCACAGTTCAGGTTTTCTTTGTCTCATTTGTGCATATTTTTTTAAAAAAGCAGTCTAAGAAACGTAGAAGAGATAAAATTGGAAAGACAAGAAGAAGGAATAAAACAAGAAAGAAGAGAGGTAAAAAGCATTAAGACATAAAAAATAAAAATTAACATATAAAAATTTCTTTGGAAAAATCAAACAAACAAACACACACACACTCTTACACACCATGAAAAACAAAGAAAAAAGAAAAAAAGCAAAAACAGAAAAAAGAATTAAAATTAAAATAAAAAAAATACCCTCTTGCTGGTTTCAAACTGGTCAGTCCGATTTTTCTGTTCTTGCTGGCTGCAGCAGACTGAGGGGTGGGTTTATAGATGTCTCTGGGTCCCCAGGTCTCCATCCACACATGCGAAACCACTCTGCTTTTATGGGAGTCGTCTTCTGGTCTCAGGCAGCGTGCACACTGGCTCTGGGTTTATATGAGCCATCTGCTTTCTCTGGCCGCCTGGGTTTATCGAGCCCTCTCAAGGTTTCTTGCCACGCGGGTGCCTGCTCTGGGTTTACCTGGTGCAGGCTCCCAGTCACCCAAGGCGCGCACTCTCTCTTCGGATCCCAGGGTGATCCCCAGGTGCTCTAAGAAGCTCTCTCTCCCGGGGTTGTGGGTGCGCCCAGCAGGGCCGCCTCTGGTCACACCACTGGGGTGCACGCTCTTTCCAGGTCTATGTGTGGGTGCTCACAGCCCCCATGTGTTTGCCGCTCAGTCCTTGAAATTGCTCTCCAAAATTTCAAGCATCCAGCCTTCCCCCCAGTGCTGCTTAAACCCTGCCTAGCCAGGGAGGGAGCGCTGACCCAGCTCCCTGTGGTCGGCCCAATGGGCCCCATACTGGGGTTGCAGCCTCCCTGCTCCCCGTGCTGATCTCTAGGCCTCTATTGTCCCAAAGTAGTCCCCTTACAGTCTTGGTTTTCAATGTCCACTACAATTTTTGATCTCTTATCTTCATATATGTTGTGGTACTGTTGGCTGTCTGCTCTGCTCCTCCGTAGATCGGCCTGGTTTCTTTCCCATGTGTAGGAGGAAGTGGAATCTGCTCTCTCTAACAAGCCGCCCGGCTTCTCTCCCCGCCACGTGTTATTTTATCCTCTACATCTCATACACTTTTTTAAGAGGAATAATTATAGGATGTTAAAACACTTTTAGGGAACTTTTGAGATTTCTCAGCCACAGAGCTACACAAATATTTTAATTATATAATAGTTATTCCTTTTGTGGAAGTGGAGAAAACAACATTGTACCATGCTTGAATGCCACGGTATACTCTAGCTTCATTAAGATATAATCATTATATAACATTGTGTGAGTTCAACAGGCACAACATGATGATTTGATATATGTATGTAGTGAAGTAAATACCACAATAAGATTAGTTAGCATGTTGATCACCTCACAAAGTTAACCATTTGTGTGTGTGTGTGTATATTTTGTATATGTTGTGAGAACATTTTAAGATTTATTGTCAGCAACTGTCAAGTATATAATACAGTCTTGTTAACTATAGTCAGCATGCTGTACATTATACCCCCAGAAGTTATTCATCTTCTAACTGGAAGTTTGTGCCCTTTGATCAGCATCTTCCCAGAGTTTCCCCAACCCCCAGCTCCTGGAAATTACCAATATATTCTCTGCTGCTACAACTTTGGCCTTTTTAGATCCCACATGCCTTGGTATCATGCAGTATTTGTCTATCTCCTTTGACTTACTTCACCTAGCATAATGCCAAGGGATGGTTCTGCCCTCTACATTTGTGAACAGCTTTTTTTTGTCCCTCCTTTTATTAAGAGCCATTCATAAAGTTATTCATTGTAGCACAACTGAATTTACACTAATTGCTACTTTCAATGTTTAAAACTAGGTATTTATGAATAGGTATGCTTTATATGATAGTTCTGTTAATCTGTGCTAAGTAATTTCAAGAAAACATCATTTGGTGATAGTCTGGGATTTTTGTTTGTTTTTTGTTTTGTATGTCATAGCATGGTAGTCAATATATGACAGACCTAGTCCTACTTCTAATTTTCCAAGGAGCTGTGACCAAGAGACCTGTTCCTTTTTGTTATCAGAGCTTCTATTACAGTGGAATAGAAATGCCTAAATTATAGGGACATAAGAATTTTAAGAAACTGTAAAGCTCTCTGCCATTCGTAAGAGTTGCTAGGCAGTAGTAATAAAGAGAAAAACATCAGGATTAGAGTCATTTTTTAAAATTTCAGGTAAATTTAGTGTATAGAATTGAAGACACCCTTATCCTTGTCCTTAGTCTTTTTGAAGTAATAGACAGTCAGTGAAATTAATTATATAATGAAGTAAATATATTTATTATACTAAAGGTATTTATGTAAGATTTGGTAAATAAGGTATCTTCAACTAAAGACTGTCTCAATATTGGTGTAGTTTTTTTGTGATTATTGGATATTTTGCTTACCTTATAGGAAATTATGGATAGAATTTATAAGAATGTTATGAGCAAAGTCCAAGAAATGAATTATATTCAGAAAACTCTGTTCAAGATAGGGTATGATTACAAATTGGAACAGATCAAAAAGGGATATGATGCACCACTTTGCAATCTGTAAGTATATTTTATAGACTATATTTTGAAGTCTTTAGATCTTTTTGTGTTTTTACATCTGGAATATAAATAAGTAAATGGCAACTTAATTTGAGCATTACCACCGTGACCTTAAGGTTGATATTTTCTTTTATTTAATTTTAAATCTCGTTCCTGATACAGCAAGCAGAAGACCCTGAAAACTGATCTTGGCAATTTAATAAACTTTAACAATTGAGTATAAATATTTAAGATTTAATTATAAAATTTCGTCTCATGAAGAAAAACTAGACTAGAATTTTAAATCAAGACATTCGAAGTTAGGTGTGACATTTCTAACTTTTAAAGAGTAATTTGCAAGATTTATTCTGCATGTAGATATTTCTGATTTATTGTTTTCATAAAATAGCATAGTAAGTATATGAATATATCAGTTATTTTAAATGTAGTGCTGTGGCTTGGAGATGGGGAGGTGTTTTTCATTGGAAGAGAGATAAGATGATTGAATATACCAAAGATAACTTGAAATAGTTTTTGACATCATCATTTTTTATTTACTGCATATCAAAGCAATTTCCTGACACTGCACTTTTTACTGTACTTTTAAGAGTATGTGGCATTTTTTCAAAGTGTTACTACTTCTTGTTCTGTTAACCTTTTATTATAACCATAGTTTTGAAATTTAGATGTCTCAACCAAAATTGAGAAATCTTCAGAGCTTATAAATTAGTGTGTTTTCAAGAATTATATAGTGCATGTGCTGTAATAATTTATCCCTCCTTTTGTTAAGGATACTATTTAAAAAAGTGAAGGCTTTGCTAGGAGGGAATGTTCGCATGATGCTGTCTGGTGGAGCACCATTGTCACCTCAGACACATCGATTCATGAATGTCTGCTTCTGTTGTCCAGTTGGTCAGGGTTATGGATTGACAGAATCATGTGGTGCTGGGACAGTTACTGAAGGTAAGCATATCAGTTGCTACTCATAAAGCCTATTCACCTTATAGTTCCTTAGGGAACCATGGTCATATTATACCTGTAGTTTTTTTAAAGATTTTATTTATTTATTTCATTTTTAGAGAGAGGAGATGGAGAGAAACATCAATGTGTGGTTGCCTCTAGCACATCCCCTACTGGGAACCTGGGCCACAACCCAGGCATGTGGCCTGACTGGGAATTGAACCGATGACCCCTTGGTTTGCATGCTGGCGCCCAATCTATTGAGCCACACCAGCCAGGGCCATATTATACCTCTTAAGTAATATCAGGATTCGGTACAAACTTAAATAGTTTTAGTTTTATAAATTTTTAGTTCAGTATCATATGAAGCCTTATTTTTAAGCTTTGTAAATACAGGGGTGGGCAAATAGGTTTACAGTTATGAGTACATGAAATGCAGAGTATATTCTTGTATTATTTATTAATTATGATATTATTTTCCATATGAGCAACTGTAAACCTACTTTTCTCTGCCCCTTTATTTATGCCCGATTGTCAGTCCTCAAAATTCTGTCACCCACTCCTATAACCTTTTATCTCTAAATGATCTCTTATTTGGAGAACTGCACTCTTGAAACAAAGTATCACTTTTTTTTGCTCCTCCTCAAATCTGTGCTCCTGCCCTGACTTGTTGTTTGTTTTCTCTTATTTCAACAGCCTATAGCAGGTTTCTCAACTTACACACCATTGAAATTTTGAACCAGATAATTCTTTCTTGTTGGGGGTTCTCCTGTGAATTGCAGGATGTTTAATGGATAGATATTAGTAGTAACCTACTGCGCCAAGTTGGGTCAATGAAGTATGTCCAAACATTGCCAAATATCTTCTAAGGGGCAAAATTACCCCAGGTTGTGAAACAATGGGCGTAGTAACTTTTGTGCATTATCTCACTTTCACTTTAAATGCATTGTGTCCAAAATTGTACACAGTGTCCAAATGCCATTATCCTAAACTGTCTGTGCACTAGCAAATTGTTTGTGACAGTGGTTTTACCATCCTTCAAGCCTTTTAGGGTATTAGCTTTGAAGTCCTCTGATTATTTTTAGTATCATTAAATTTTATCAGCTCTTCCCATTTCACCAGTGGATCGTGCCCTTCCCTACTTGCCACCTTTGGCATCCAGCCTTTTATTACTTCATAGTGTTCTGAGGTAACAGCCTTTTAAAGGCTGCCTTTCAACATCCGTATCTGCCTCTAATATATAAATTATGGTATTCCTGCATACTTCTGCCAGACACATCCACCTGAAGCACTGCTTCACACCTGGTGAGCCTAACTTTCAACATATCTTTAGTCTGACACCATTGTACCTAGCCATTATTATTTTCCATTTTTTCCCCATGTGCATACCTACTTGGCTCTTCTCTCCAGAGAAGATAGTCTTCTCACCATTTCTCATATAGGCATTCTTGTTCCCACCTGTCTGTATTTTCTGCTCTCTTTTCTTGGAATGCCTTTTTTCTTAATTAGTCACAGCCATCTTCTAATGTGCAACTCTTCAATTAAGTCTTTCCCAACTATTTTATTTTTCATAGATCTTTCTAGTCTCTAGGATACTATTGTAACCACCATTAGTACCATGCACTTTAGTATTTAAATGTGCTCTAAATTGTTTCATATGTATTTCTTCCCAGGTAGTTTGTTTGTAAGTAAGCTCATTGAGGGTAGGATCTTCTCATCCTTACATTGTCCTCACAATATTTAATATAATGCTACATATTTAATAGGCTGTCAATAAATACTTGATATTGCTAGTAATAATCACAAGTTACAAAAGTATCATATCAACATCTTTGACAGCAGCTAACATTTATTGAACTAGGTATTTTTGCCAAGAAGTGTTAAGCACTGCCTACATATCATCTCATTTAATTTTTGCAGCATGTTTCTATATGAAATAGGCTCTGTTACTATCCCAATTTAATAGATGAGGAAATGGGGCTTAGGGAGGTTAAATAACTTGCCTAAGTTACATAGCCCATCAGCAAGTGTTAGGGTATTCTAATCAAAATCTGTCTTATCAGAATCCACATAGATAGTGGTAGAGCCAGCTGTCCTTCTTTAACAGCTTTTTGTACTTACTTATCTGAAATGTAGCCATGAGACGAGAAAATGATGTAACAACATTGGAATCAATTATACTGTTGAAATGAAGTTGACGTGGAAAGATGATCACATTTGGTACTCCTCTCAATATGTTCTCTCCTTTTGTCATCTTTCAGAATCTGGTTCTAGCTCCAATATTCCTGTTATCACTTTGGTGCAAGTCTGGAATGTGGTATTCTAATGTCATTGTTGCTTTTTCCCCTCATAGTTACTGACTATACTACTGGCAGAGTTGGAGCCCCTCTCATTTGCTGTGAAATTAAGCTAAAAGACTGGCAGGAAGGTAAGGATTTTATGACAAGTGCTAGTGATTTCTGGTTATGCTGAAAACCACTGTAAGCCTCATGACTTCTATTTCTATCAAGTGTTAGGTTGTCTGTTATTGGTTGTTCCCTGTGCATTCTCTTTCTTCAGTAGCATCTGTAGGTTGCCAAGGGGAAAAGAAAATCTCTCAAAGCTAGGCATGATGATTCTGATTTTGGGAATACTTGATGGCAAAGGGGAAAAATTATTCGTGGGGTAGTCCTGGGTTAGGGGGAAGGATTTGTTATCATTTTCAGGGGGGTTGTGTGACTAATCTCACACACACACACAGCTCAGGGGGTTGTTTGACTAATCTCTCTCTCTCTCTCTCTCTCTCTCTCTCTCTCTCTCTCTCACACACACACACACACACACACACACAGAGCTTTATAGATCTTGACCCCAGCAAACATTATCATAGTTGAGACTCAACTATCCAGCTGTTTGTATAGTTGAAATTTTTAAAATATTTTATTTATTTATTTTTAGAGAGAGGGGAAGAGAGGGAGAGAAACATCGATGTGTGGTTGCCTCTTGCTTGCCCCCAGCTGGGGACATGGCCCACAACCCAGGCATGTGTCCTGACTGGGAATCAAACTTGCAGCCCTTTGGTTTTCAGGCTGGCACTCAATATACTGAGTCACACCAGTCAGGGCAGTTTTCAATTTAAAGAACATCTCACAGCTGAAGGGAATATTGCTTATAATTCTTTTTATGATGTAAAATCTAATTAGTGTGTAAGTTTATAAATTCCGAGTTTTATATATTTTTATTAAAGTAAGCTTTATTCAGTAATGAACACATAATGAATAGTGATTAAATATTTTAAGTTGCCCTGACTGGTGTGGCTCAGTAGATTGAGCACTGGCCTGTGAAACAAAAGGTCACTGGTTCGATTCCTAGTCAGAGCACATGCCTGGGTTGTGGGCCAGGTCCCCAGTTGGGGGGCATGTGAGAGGTAGCCAATCGATGTTTCTCTCCCTCTCTTTTTTCCTCCCTTCCCCTATCTCTAAAAATAAATAAACAAAATCTTTAAAAAATAAATGTTTCAATAGTTATTATTTGTTAATTTGATGTTTTAATTTTTAAAGTCATGACTGGCCATAGGCAAAATGAAGAAAATAAAATTTTCTTCCTGTTTTCCATAGCCTCCCTTTCTTATTTAATGGTGTTGCCTTTGGTAGGCACTTACTCCATGTTCCCTTTGATTAAAACCTGCTTAGAAAAAATCTGAAATGCATTGCTATTGACATATTATTAATTTACTTATAATAGCTTCCACTATTACCCTTCTTGGGAACTATTGATCTTAACTGAGCTCAATTCAATGAACCTGAAACTTTAATGATACTCTAAGTGTGAAATTTTATGGTCATGGGAAGGTTTGGGGTACATAGGGGTTGGTGATTATCATTGAGCCTGGTACTCTTGAAATCACAGTCACCCACTATCATTACATAAATCTGAGTAAATACAAACTAATGTTCTCCTATAAAGTGATGTTCTATTTGGCCAGCAGGAAAGTATTTGCAGAGGAGATTTAAGCATCAGTGTGACTACCATCTCATTTAATCTGCTCAACTAATTTGCTTTCATGACTTCCAGGTGGTTATACAATTCATGATAAGCCAAACCCCAGAGGTGAAATTGTAATCGGTGGACAGAATATCTCTATGGGGTATTTTAAAAATGCTGAGAAAACAGCAGAGGATTATTCTGTGGATGAAAATGGCCAAAGGTGGTTTTGCACTGGTGACATTGGAGAATTCCATCCTGATGGATGTTTACAGATTATCGGTCAGTACATTTCCTTTTTTGAGGTTTTTTTTACTTTTTGCAAGTTCAACATGTTTGAAAGGTAACATTGGTTAAGTCATTACTAGTGTTGATGGTTCCATTAGTTTAAACTTTGGGCAAGTTATTTAACTTATGTCTGTGCTTCTTCATCTGTAAAATAAGGACATGAACACTGACCTGGTATGGCTTTTGTTAGCATTAAATGAGTTGATAGATGGAAAATGTTTAGAGCAGGACACTGCTTGCATCTAAGTAAGTGGTAGCAGCGTCAGCATTAAGCATGGGGAGGATGAGCAGGAAAATAGCAGATGGGTAATAAGAAAACAGAAATTGCTCTGAGGAGGGTGTTTTTTTTGTCAACTGCATATGGTTCTGTATAACCATTTACTATAACATTCCCTATTATAGTCCTTCCTCACCCTCTACCTCCCCACCCAAGAGGTTGTGTGGACGTATTTTCCCTAGTGGCCATTTATATGGCTCTAACTATCTCTGAACCTTAGAAAATTATAATACCAGTCCTCAACATTAATCTCTTCTTTTGAGAATATCATTTGATTTGGCACTATCCTTTTTGAGCCTACTGAAATAGACTCGTAAGTTCAAAAAGGTACTCTAAATGGTCCTTATGCTATTCACTTTAATCAGGCAAAAGTTAAAATAAAAAGATGACTAGCTGGTAAGGACCACTCTGTAGGGTCCTTGTCAGGTCCTTTTAAAGCCATAAAATTTCCTCAGTCATATTTCTAGTGATCCATTTAAGTCTGTCTCTGAAACCATACCTGACCTGAATATAGATTTCTGGGGAAATTTCCAGAAAACATGGTTCAATGTAGAACCAATGACCCCACCCTCTTTGTTGACCCTTAATTTCACTGGAATCAAAAATTTTTCTATTGGCATGTAGGGTGGGTTCCCAGGCTATGTGTATGGATAGGCAAGCCAACACTCACACAAAGGTCAGAAAGCAACCTGATATTTATGCCATGCCATCCTGTGCCTTCATTTTAACAAGATAATGTCACATAAGGAAATAGGGAGTTACCATTCATTGACCATGTTCTCTATGCCAGACATTGTACTGCATGCTTGTATAAAGTAGGCATCATTACCTCGGATAAAATTGAGGGTTGGAGAGGTCCCTCTGCTGGTAAGCCTAGGATCACATAACTGGCAGAGCTACCATTGAAGTCTAATGCTCTGAAGTTCTGTTCCTTCTGTTAACTTCATTATAGTGTTTAAGATGATGAAATACTAAAGCTTTTGGTATAGTGTGTAATGTTTTAGCTAGTACTTCTTTATTTTAACTAGGCAATTTCTTAACTGATATGTATGGGCAAGCATTAAGTACAATAATATTTTAGAAGAAGTATCTTTGTAAATAAAGATGAAGGCAATGAGACTGAAAGAGAATCAGAATTGTACAGACCTTAATAAAATGGACTAAGGATGACTTAGCATCATTCTTCATGACTTACAGATCGTAAGAAAGATCTGGTGAAATTACAAGCAGGGGAATATGTGTCTCTTGGGAAAGTAGAAGCTGCATTGAAGAACTGTCCACTTATTGACAACATCTGTGCTTTTGCCAAAAGGTAATTTTAAAAGTTACATGTTTTTCATATAGAGTAAAAGGATAATTGGGAAATTTTTGATTATGTATAATCATAAGGGAAACATCAAATTTTCATCAGAGTTGCAAAATGTTATACATTTCTGAAAGTTTTTGGATTCAACAGCTTGAAGATTATTTGAGATAATCTAGACATTTTAACTTACTGGACCCCTACTATGTCTTGTTAAAAACATAGTTATGCCACAAAACTTATTTCATTTAATTTTCATAGCAACTGAGACTTACCA
Source organism: Carollia perspicillata (assembly GCA_004027735.1). Taxonomy (NCBI): domain Eukaryota; kingdom Metazoa; phylum Chordata; class Mammalia; order Chiroptera; family Phyllostomidae; genus Carollia; species Carollia perspicillata. The sequence goes on along the minus strand of PVKM010000479.1, from coordinate 19,574 downwards.
TGTGAGTAATTTTTCCAAGAAGGTACACAGCTAGCACAAGGTTTCTAAATAAAAAATCTGACAGATTAAACCATTTTCTTTGTAGTTTAATATAGCTTATTTTTATGGGCTTGATTACTTCCTTTAAAAATTTAATTCTAGGCCCTTGTTTAGAACATTGTCCCTTTATGCCAAGGTTGTGGACTTGATCGCTACTCAGAGCACATACAAGAATCAACCAATGAATGCATAACTAAGTGGAACAACAAAATCAGTGTTTTTCTCTCTCTCCCCCCTACCTTTCCTCTCTCTCTAAAAATAAGTGAAAATGAAAATTAATAAAAGTACCATTGATGTGTATTTTTAAAAATTCTAAAGAACACAAGGCAAAATTTAGCATCATAACCATTACTGAGTGTACAGTTCAGTGTACAGTGTAATGTTAAGTATATTCACACTGTTCTGTAAGTTATCTACAGAACTTTTCATCTTCAAAAACTAAAACTCTGTATCCAATGAACAACCCTCATTTTCCTTTCCACACAGCTCCTGGCCATTCTACTTTCTGTTTCTGCGAATTGGACTATTCTAGATACCACATATAAATAGAATTCATACAGTATTTGCCTTTTTGTGACTGGCCTATTTCACTTAGTGTAATGTCCTCAGATTCATCTATATTGTAGCATGTGTCAGAGTTTCATTTCCTTTTAAGGCTTAATTATATTGCATTGTATGTGTGGGGACGAAATTTTGTTTAGCCATCATCCATCAATGGACAACTTGGGTTGCTTCCACCTCTCAACTATTGTGAATATACTGCTGTGAACATGGATATGCAGATATTCCTTCAAGATCCTACTTAGTCGTTTCAGATATACAAGGTCTGTCCAGAAAAAAGTCCAGCCATTGTTAATATAATGACAGTGGTTTGCAGGACATTGATGTAACCTGGCAGCCAAGGAGAGTGGACTGGAATGCACATGTGTGAACAATGATGACTTCACTGTACCTAGTCAGTGGGGGTGGTAGACGCCACTGAGTAAGAATGTGTACTGTGTGGCCACCACATTCAAAATGACTGAGTGACTAGAGCAATGAATCTGCATCAAATTTTGCATTAAGCTTGCACATTCTTCTATCAAAACTATTCGGATGATTCAGAAGTCCACAGCTATGGGCAACTGGTGATTCGCTGCTGCATCACGACAATGCACCTGCTCATGCATCATGTTTTGTGCATAGTTTTATCAGCCCCCCTATAGCCCAGATTTGGCCCCCTGAAACTTCTGACTCTTCCCCAAACTAAAATCACTTTTGAAAGGGAAGAGATTTCAGACCATCGATAACATTCAGGAAAACATGGGGGGCACAGCTGGTGGCAATTGGGAGAACTGTGTGAGGTCCCAAGGTGCCTACTTTGAAGGGGACTGAGGCATCACAGTCCTGCGTACATACAATGTTTCTTGTATCTTGTGTCTTCTACAATAAATGTCTCTGTTTTTTGTATTCTGTGGGTGGATACTCTCTGTGCAGACCTCGTATACCCAGATGTGGGCTTGCTGAATCATATGGTAGTTCTACTTCCATATTTTGAGGCACTCTAATAGTGTTTTTTTTTTTCATAATAGCGGTACCATTTTTACCTTTCCACCAGCAGTATACAAGGATTCTCATTTCTCCATATCCTCACCAACAGTTATATCTGTTTTTTTATAGTACTCATTGTAATGGGTGTGAGAGGATATCTCTCCCTTAATGAATAGTTGAGTACTGTTTTCTGTGCTTGTTGGCCATTTGTATATCACCTCTGGAGAAGTGCCTAATCAAGTCCTTTGTCCATTCATTTTTTTCTTATTTTCAATTATACCATATGATGTTACCAACTATAGTCATGTTTTACATTAGATCCTCAAACCTATTCATCTTATAGTTGAAAGATTGTATCCTTTTACCAACTTCTCCCTATTTTCCCCACACCCAGTCCCTGACAGCATATTTTCTACTGTTTTTTTCTGAGTTTGACTGTTTTTAAAAAAGAGATTCCACATTTCATTGTTACCATGCAACATTTGTCTTTGCCTGGTTTATGTCACTTAGCATATGCCCTCATGGTATAACTGTGTTGTTGCAAATGGTGCCATTTCCTTCTTTCTCATGGTTGCATAATACTCCAGTATGTGTTTTTCACATCTTTATCTAATCTTCTGTTGATGGATACTTAGGTTATTTCTATATTTTGGCTGTTGTTATTAATGCTGCAATGAACATGAGAGTACAGATATCTCTTCGATATCCTGTTTTCATTTCCTTTGGATATATACCGAGGAATCAGATTTCTGGATGATATGGTAGCTCTGTTTAAATTTTTTGAGGAACCTCCATACTGTTTCCCATAGTGGTTAAACCAATCTATGTTTCCACCGACAGGTTATAGAGGTTCCCTTTTCTCTACACCCTAGTCAGCATTTGTTATTTCCTGTTTTTTTTTTCAATTTATCTCTTCTCTTGGTAATATCTCATTGTGGTTTTGATTTGCATTTCTTTCCCTGATGAGTAGTCATGTTAAGCAATTTTTCATGTGCCTATTGGTCATTTGTATATCTTCTTGGGAAGGTTTACATATATTTAAATATATAATCTTTATTCTATTTTTTCCATTACCATTTTAGTCCCCTTAAAACCCCCTCTACCACCCCAGCAAACACCCATTTTAAAATCAGATTGTATTTTGTTTTGTTTCTGCTATTGAGTTTTATGAGTTCTTTATATATTTTGGTTATGAACCCCTATTCAGATAGATATGTGACTTTCAAATATTTTTGCCCATTCTATAGGTTGCTTTTTCATTTTGTTGAAGATTTCTTTTGCTATACAGAGGTTTTTAGTTAGATGTAGACCCTCTTGTTTATTTTTGCTTTTTTGCCTTTCCTTTTTACATCAAATCCAAATTTTTTTTTTCCCAGCACCCATATCAAGTACCTTATCCTCTATGTTTTATTCTAGGAGTTTTATTTCAGGTCTTTGTCCACTTTATAATTGGGTTATTTTGTTGTTATTAAGTTATAGGCATTTTTACATATTCTAGATATTAACATCTTCTCAGATACATGATTCACAAATATTTTCTTCAATTCCATAGATGGACTTTTCACTCTCTGTTGACTGTGTTGACACAAAACTTTTAAAAAAATTATTGTATTCTCATTTATCTATGTTTTTGTTGTTATTGTGTATGCTTTGGTGTCATAGCCAAGAAAGAATTGTCAAATCCAATGTCATGAATCTATTCCCCTGTTTTCTTCTAGGCATTTTATAATTTTAGCTCTTACATGTTTAGGTCTTTGATTAATTTTCATAGGTGATATAAGGTAAAGGTCCAACTTTATTCTTTTTCATGTGGATATCTAGTTCTCTCAACACCATTTGTTGAAGAGACTGTTCTTTCCTCATTGAGTGGTTGTTGCACCCTTGTTGAAGATCATTTGACAATATGTACAAGGGATTTTCTCTGTGCTCTCTATTCTGTTTCACTGGTCTATATTATCCGTCTTTATGTCTTTATGACTGTTTTACTTAATGAAACTGTAACATGTATATTTGGAGTTATTTTGTAATATACTGTTTCATTGGAAACTTTAGGAATACTTGTTCTCAGTATTTTAATTTCTATTTTGTTTCATTTTCTAATTTTTTAGTGACCAGTCCTATGTGATTAGTTTTGTGGTTCCTAATCAGAAAAGGTTGACACTTTTGGCACAACAGAAAGGGGTGGAAGGAACTTGGGTTGATATCTGCAATAACCCTGCCATGGAAGCTGAAATACTGAAAGAAATTAGAGAAGCTGCTAATGCTAGTAAGTAAGAAATTGCTTGACTTTTAGTACCTTAAAATCATTTAATGGTGTTTTGTGCACTGGGGTTTTCAAGATGTCTATTTATTCATTTTGTTTTAATAATAAAATGCATGGTTGGAACCTATTTCTTAAATATATATAATGAATTTCCATATTGGAGAGATTCTTTCATATTATATAGTAGAATAACCTATCTAGTTATTTATTGAATGTAACAATATCTCTGCTAAGTGTTCATCTAGCCTGTATTTGGAATGGTCCATCTTTGTTCTGATAGTTCATAATGATGTGTCCTTATGTGGGTCTTTTATTGTTTATGTTTATCATCATGTATAAACATCCCACATCACATCACTTGGTGTGGAGCCCTTCAATCTAGCAGTCTCTGCCCTTCAGTTCTAGGAAATACCTGTATGTCCTATTTTGTTTGTTTGTTCTTCTTTTCAGTTTTCCTCTCCAAATTCTGTCTTTGTGTTTTTATGTGGGACTATTTTTATCTGGATATAGGGCCTCTAGTTTTAGTCCTCTAATTTTATGCTTTTTTTTGTTTGTTTGTTTTCTATATCATTCTTTTCGTTTGTACTCTGGCAGTGCCCTCCTCATCTTTATCATCTTCTGTCTTTTGAATTTCCAATGCCAGAATTTTATTTTCCAGAGCTCTTTCCTGTTTTCTCAGTGTTCTTTCAATAACAGCCTCTTATTCTTCCTTGGATGCAGTCAATATGTCATCTCTTATTCCTCTGAGGATTTTAAAGGGATTCCTCCTATGATGTTTTCTTTTGTTATTGACTGTTTCCTCCAAGTTCCACTGTCTGCTTGGTTTGGTCATGGCCTCTCATGTATGCTGATCCTTGTATGTCCATTCACATTTGACAATGAGGTATTGAAAACTTGTTTGTAAATGTTACTGGGCTTCACTGAAAAGTTACTCAAATGTTAGGTCATTCCATTTCTCCAAAGATGACTTCTTCAGTCTCTTGACTGGGTTATTAGCCTGACTGCCAATATTTTGGTAGCCAAATACATGAAATTGGAAAGGGCTGTGGGTGGCATAAGTGAGTCTTAACCTCACTGAATCCTTCTGTTGCCAGCTTTTGCCCCTCCCTCTACTATACCTATATCCTTGGGTCCAGAGTCTCTAGTTCAGTTTTACCAAAAAGTAAGTGTGTCTCCATCCTGGTTGGGTAAAGAGCAGGGTAAAAGGCACTGTCCTCAGAGTACTGTGCTACTCATCTCTGCCTGTCTTCATAGATACAATCTGAAGAGGTAGGTTTGCTTCTTGTTGGCAGTTAGCTGTTAGTTCCGTTGGCTCCCAACCAGTGACTGCTAGTCCATTTGCTTTTGATCTTCTAAAATTTTGTTTAACTCTCTCACGCAGTGTCCTATTTCTTTTTGTTTCAGTTTATTTTCCTTGTGGTTAATACCTTCTTAATTTTTTAAATTATTTTTTAAATCTTTTAAGTTATTTTCCAGGGGAGCAGAGATGAACTGTGTCACCTTAATGTCTAATTGGAGGCTGTTAGCCTAGTTTTAACGTGTTGCTTTCCCTCCTAAAAAATAATAGTATCTTTGGTCAAGATGGAGGTGTAGGTAAACATGGCTCACCTACTCACACAACCACATCAAAATTACAACTAAAGTACAGAACAACCATCACTCAGAACTGTCAGAAATCGAGTTGAATGGAACTCCAACTACAAAATTTAAGAAACACATCCATCCAGACTTGTAGGAGGGATGGAGATGCAGAAAGGGTCCCACATCTTGGTGTGGTGGATAAAAATTAGGGAGGGATATCGTTGGAGCAAGGAGACCCAACCCCACACTAGGCCCCTCAGCTGAGGGATCCAGTGCCAAGAATATAAGCCCCTATAACTTCTGGCTGTAAAAACCAGTGGGGTTTGAGTGGGTGAAAAGAACTACTGGATTCCCAAGAAGTTCCTATAAGGGCTTGCACTCTGATATATTCAAACTCACTCCCTTTGAGCTCCAGCACCAGGGTAACAGCTTGAAAGGCACCAGCATCGTGCAGGGAGGAACTGAAATGTCTGGCATCAAGGTGAGAGCTGGGGGTCAGTTTTCTCCCAGACAGAAATGTTGGCAGAGGCCATTGTTCCTTTTCTGAGCCCTTGCCTCGCAGAGCACCAGGCACCATATCAGAGTCTCCATCAACCTGGCTGACAGAGTTTGCTGTTCTGAGGAATCCCTGAGGCTCCAAACCACCCAATATACAGCTCACCCAAGCTATTAACAATGGCTTTTCCACATGAATAGCTGGTCTGTTCTCAGGCTTCACATTCTCCTAAATCCTTTCAAACAACCATCAACCAGCCTCCTCGAGCCCCTAAACCCCATACAATTGGCTAAGCAGCCCCAGGCCTAGCACTAGCAGCAGCCAACTTTAGAACATAGTTTGGCTCCAGCACAAGTAACAACCATCTGCAGATTGCTTTATAGTTAATGCTGGATGGCTCTGGGCTAAACTCAGGTTGGGGCTGACCTTGGCCTGCACCACCCAGGAAACTCCAGAGCCTGCACACCTAGTGGACAGCTACAGACCACATCAGAGCACCAGCACACCACCCCTGCACAGGTGATCCTCCATGGAGGGCAGAGATTGGTTGTCAATGGTCACAGCCAGTTGCAGTTGACTGTCCTGGATAAATCCTTCAGTTGACCTGCCAACAGCAATCAGAGTTCAACCAGAAGAGGAGCGTGCACTCAGCCCACACAGAGGCTGTATGTCAAGTAGCCAGCTTGGGTGATAGGGCAGGCTGTACCACTGGACCCTACAAGACACCTACTACATTAGGCCATGCTACTAAGACAGGGAGTCATAGCAGCTCTACCCAATACATAGAAACAAAGGGAGGCTGCTAAAACAAGGAGATAAAAAAAACATGGCCCAAATGAAAGATCAGATCAAAACTTCAGAAAAAGAACCAAACAAAATGGAGATAAGCAATCAATCTATCAGATACAGGGTTCAAAACCCTGGTTATAAGGATGCTCAAGGAATTTAGGGAGAACTCCAACAGCATAAAAAAAGATCCAGTCAGAAATGAAGGATACACTAATGCAAATAAAGAACAATTTACAGGGAATAAACAGCAGAGTGGATGAAACCAAGAATCAAATCAATGATATGGAACATAATGAAACAAAAACAATCAGAACAAGAAGAAAAAATCTAAAAAGAGGGCACAATGTAAACAGCTTCTGGTACAAGTTCAAGCATTCTAACTTTCGCATTATAGGGGTGCCAGAAAGGGAGAAAGAACAAGAAATTAGAAATCTATTTGAAAAAATAATGGAAGAAAACTTCTCTAATTTGGTGAAGGAAATAGACATGCAAGTCCAGGAAGCACAGAGAGTCCCAAACAAGATAGATGCAAAGAGGCTCACTCCAAGACACATCATAATGAAAATGCCAAAGGTTAAAGGTAAAGAGAGAATCTTAAAAGCAGAAAGAGAAAAGCAATTAGTTAACTTCAGGGGAGTTCCCATAAGACTGTCAGCTGATTTTTCAAAAGAAACTTTGCAGGCAAGAAGGGATTGGCAAGAAATATTCAAAATGAAGAAAAACATGGACCTACAGCCAAGAATGCTTTACTCAGCAAAGCTATGATTTAGAATCAAAGGGCAGGTAAAGTGCTTCCCAGACAAAGTAAAGCTAAAGGAGTCATCATCACCAAAGTATTATTACATGAAATGTTGAAGGGACTTATTTAAGAAAAAGATCAGAAGCATGAATAATAAAATGGCAGTAAACATGTACCTGTCAACAAATGAATCTAAAACTAAGGAGACAAGAAGAACAGAGACAGAATCATGGATATGGAGAGCATTTTGATAGTTCCCATATGGGAAGGGGTGTGGGGAAAATGGGTGAAGAAGTAAGGGGATTAAGAAGTACAAATTGGTCCTGGCTGATATGGCTCAGTGGATTGAGCGCAGCCCTGTGAACCAAAGGATCACAGTTCGATTCACAGTCAGGGTACATACCTGGGTTGCAGGCCAGTTGCCAGCAGGGGACACACGAAAGGCAACCATACATTGATATTTCTCTCCCTTTCTCCTTCCCCTCTAAAGATAAATAAATAAAGTCTTAGAAAAAAAAAAGAAGTACAAATTGGACCTCAGTTGGTTCTGGCCAACATGGAGGCATAGGTGAAAATGGTTCACTTCCTTGCATAACCAAAAGAAGGATAACAACCAATTTAAAAACAATAAAACAACCAGAACTGCTAGGATATCAAACTGCATGGAAGTCCAACAACCAAGGAATTAAAAATAGTATAAGAAATGGAGAAGCCAAAGACTTTATATATATACCCCATGGACATGAACTAAGGGGTGGGGGAGACTTCAGGAAGGTGGGGGAGAAAAAAACAAAAACAAAGCAAAGAAAAGAAGTATAAATTTTTGGTCACAGAATATCCATGGAGATGTAAAGTCTAGTACAGGAAATGGAGTAGCCAAAGAACTTATATGCCTGACCCGTGGACACAAACATTGGTGTAGTGACTGCCTGAGGGTAGTGGGGGTGATGGGTGGAGCAGACAAAGGGAAAAATTGGGACAATTGTAACAGTATAATCAGTAAAATATAATGTAAAAGAAAAAAATATGACAAAAGTATAGTATAATAAGTACATAAAAAATAAAAGTATCTTTTCTGATTGTCAGTTATCACTATTTATAAATATTGGGCAATACAGAAAATTATAAAGGGGGAATTAAAAATTACTTGGTAGTCATTATGTTTGGGTGGTGGCATTACTTTCTGGTGTATATACTTTACCTGTCAACCTCACTGATATCTGTCTAAGCCAGTAGATACAGATTTGCATTATAATTTTTAGTAACTAAATAGTATTCCATTATAAGCATATCCATTTAAGTTCCTGTTTTTGGATTCTTAGGATGAGTTTAACTTTTTCCCTGACTGTAAACAAATAATGACACATGTCTTATATCCTCAGATATTTTCTTAGGTAATTATTTTCTTAGTATGAACCTCTAAAAATGAAATTTCTGAGACAAAGAAGATGTATATTTTCAAGACTTTTCCTATGTTGCCAAACAAATCCTATTTCCCCAGAAAAACTGGACTAGTTTATACTCCTATCATAAATGCCCAAGCACACCTATTTTCCTAACCAGGCTATGATCATTAATTTTTTAAATTAACTGTTTAGGTTCCATTTTACTTTCAAAATAGAATACTACTACTTAAAAATTGATTTTGAAAAATTATTTTTACTCAAGAACATTCTTACAGTCAAATATGAATACTGTAGAGTAACTTAAATAACAGTTGCCTATTAAAACTGTAAAGACAGTGACTTTAATGTTTTTTTCCTTAATGATAGTATGTTAATTATGGTATTATTAATATAGCAAGCTTTTTGTATTAATATCATCAGGCTACCAGAATTTTATTGATGCAAATCCTGATTTTTTTCCCCTTTAAATGTAGTATTTCAAAAAACATTTCAGCCAATAGGCTGCTGTTCTTAGTAATTCTCAATGTATTAATGGAGTAGAATTTTATTATTTAAAACAATTTAAAAAATATTTATTTTTAGAGGGATGGGAAGGGAGGGAGAAAGAGAGGGAGAGAAACATCAATGTGTAGTTACCTCTCACGTGGCCTCCACTGGGGACCTGGCCCACAACCCAGGCATGTGCCCTGACTGGGAATCGAACCATGGACCCTTTGGTTCACAACCCATGCTCAATCCACTGAACTATACCAGCCAGGGCTATTTTTTTTTAAGATTTTATTTTTTAGAGAGAGGGGAATAAAGGGAGAAGGAGGGAGACAAACATTGGTGTAAGAGAGAAACATGGATCAGTTGCCTCTTGCCCTCCCCCAAGTGAGCACCTGGCCCACAACCCAAGCATGTGCCCTGACTGGTATTCCAACTGGTGACCTTTTGGTTCTCAGGATGGCACTCATCCCACTGAGCCACACAAGCCAGGGCTGGAGTAGAATTTGATTTCAGTAGTTTATCATTGCATATGTAACTAAAGGCAATACTGTGTAAAGTATCACAATCAAGTGGAAAATGGAATCAAGTTCTAGGACCCACTTGGCTCCCATAACTTTGCTGAAATGAGGAATGAAATTGAACAACTCATGAGTTAGATAATGAACAAAATGTGATAATCATAAGCTCTTCTGTCACAGATTTCTCTTGCCAGCCTTTTGCTTGAAATTATAATTTCAGGACTTATGCCAAAAAGTGTAAAATAGTTTTGATTGTATTTAACGATATCTGTCTGAGCTTATACATATTTCATAGCAGTCTTTTTCATGTTTTAAATATAAATGTGAGGTATATGTAGTATCATAAGAATGCAAAGTATGTCATTGTTTGGGGGGCTAGAAAAATTGCCCATTGCTTCCCCCTGCTGGTCACATTTCATAGTGTTCTAGGTAATTCATATAAAAATGCCACATATAAGATCATTTTTGGTTTTTCTTTCCAATAGTTTTTGCTACTTGTTGATAATTCATTCTGTTTATAGGAACTGTGTGATTACTCTTTGCTCTCTATAGGCTGTGGTGCTAGATAATATTTAGGAAACCTCTAATGCAGCCCTTTTTTTTTGTCCTTTGGCTTTAACACAAATTTAGTTAATGAAGATTAAATATAGGAACTTTTATAAATGTGCTGAATTTGCTTGTGTGCAACTGCAGCAATGTGCCTGCCTTGTCCCAATTTTGTCAGTGTTTGTGGAATAGAATCTGTGTAAGTAGGAACAGTAATATGAAATAAAAGGTTTTGGAACCAAATCTATAGTTGAGAATTGTACTTTCCTTGAGATCCAGATATGACCTTGGGAGCAGATGGGCTTATTTCAGGCACCCTTCATAACAGCTGTAATGTATCAACAAAGTAGACAAGGTTAATTTGAGCAAGTTTTTGTGCTTTTACTACCTCTTTAGGCATTACTTTTAGGAAGTTGGTTCTAAGTAATTTGAAAGATTATTTTTCACACACAACTTTACATTCTCTCATTTTAATGAGAAACTCACTAATTCAACCAAGCTTTCATAAAACTCAGACTAGTATTTGAACAAAAACTCCCATGAATTTGAGTTCTTTTGTACTTGTCACTGAAACACAGTTGTTTCTAGAGTCACCTAGGCTATTAGCACTAGTTTTTAAACACGCAGATGCTTGCTTCTTCAAAATTGCTGTTTTAAATAATTGGATATAAGATAAAGCTCATCTGCAGATTCTTATTACTGTTAATGGACCTTCAGAATTTTAAGGATGAGCTTGTATGAATAATAAATAACTTATGTGTCTTTTGTCGAATTAAAAATTATTGAATATTGTATTGATTGCTTCTATGTCCTTATTATATTTCAATATGTTGAGTAGTCTATCTCGAATAATATGTGTTGCATCATATACCATTTAAAAATATGAAATTCACAATCCCCTTTTTGATTCTGATTTTGACATATAATAAAGGTAATGATAAAGTTGTCTAGAGGTTTAATTTTCTGTAGAATGGATTAGTAAATCTGTATATATTTATTGAGGGCTCTCAGTGTAGCCCTATGGATGGCAGTAAACAAAGCAAAAACCCTGCTTTCAAGGAGCTTACATTGTAACATGCAAGACAAATATATGATACGTTGGGGGTTTTTTTAGAGAAAATATAGTGTAAGAGGACAGAGAAAGACAAAGAGACTTGGGTTTTGCTATGAGTGATGAGGGAAGTCTGCTCTGAGGAGGCAGCATTTGAGTGGACACCTGGATGAAGTAAGGAAGTAAGGCGTGCATCTACAATGGAGAAGACCATTCCACGCAGAGGGAATGGCAAGAAGAAAGACTTTGAAGAGAAAGGGTATCTACACATATATTGGAATAAAAGCTGCATAGACTAAAACTGTCCAACTGAAGCAATTTGTATATGCTTTGAGAAATATAAAATGAAATTGTAAAATAGTGGTATCAGTAATTAACATACAATTAAATAAGTTTGCCTCATCACTTGCATCATCTGGTTAAATCCTGCAGAATTAATTCTTGTTGTTTCTCTCCCACCCTCCCCAACCTTCCTCCTCATTTTAGTGAAGCTGGAGCGTTTTGAAATTCCAATCAAGGTTCGCTTAAGCCCAGAGCCATGGACCCCTGAAACTGGTTTGGTTACTGATGCTTTCAAACTGAAAAGGAAGGAACTGAAGAACCATTACCTCAAAGACATTGAGCGAATGTACGGGGGCAAATAAAATGCTGCCTTTTTACAGTTGTGCAGAAGGGGGCCTCATGGTTTTTCAGTTCTAGAATTTTAAGACTTGTTGAGCTATCTCTTACAATGTAAAGTATATCTTTCCAAAGATATGGAAATAAAAAACCAAAAGTGATTAAAATACTCATTGAGTCAAATTTAACTTAGTTTTGCATAGTTCTAGTGATGCTGAAATTGAAAAGTTATTTCCCTTTAACTGTGTTGTCCTTCATTTTAGAGTAAAAATTATTTTTTAAAAAATTAGCCTAAGATACTTGTTTTTATGAGAAAAATATTTAATGTGGAACAAAATAAATTGGAGTAGAATAGAATGTAGTTTGAGGAAATTTACAGCTTTGGATGTCTGTTACCTTCCTAGTTCAGAAGAAGTTTAAAAATAATAAGCATGACAAAATATGTATTAACACTACTCAATGCAGAAGTGCTATAGGTCTTTAAAATTCTCTTCCAACCATTTATCGTGAAGGGAAAATTAAATAATAATATAACATAGAGAATCAACACCTTGGAAACCATTTTAGGATTCATAATTGTTGCATAGGTTAGACATAGAATTATTGTTTATTGTGAATAATTACAGTGCCTGAAGTAAGAATAAAATGACATAGACAAACCAAAAGTATCTAGTAATATATTTGAAGAGAAATTGAACTGCTTATTTTGAAACTTGGAGGTCTAAAATCAGTAATGTTGATTATTTGAATGACTTAAGAGTACTTAAGTACATTTGAAAAAAATGTTGAAAATTGTCTTTCTCTGTTCAAAATGTAAGGCTGAGACCAAGAGTAAAATGACAGAAAGTGAATCAAATTTTAACAGGAAGCATTTTCTCTGTTAGAAAAGGTGAGGCAATCGTGTTTAGAGTTATGACCCTAGGACAGCACTGAACCTAGGAAAGGATTTGGACTCTGAATTTGTCTTTGATAATAGAGACTGATTTTAAAATGTGCTTATATTAAATTATACTTGTAAGTTAAAATCTGTTTGCAGTTGCTGATTGAATTCTTGAGCAATAGCTTGGATTTCAGAAAGCCTTTCATTTTGCTTTAATTTTAGCAAAATGGGTTATGATGAATGGCTTCCCCAATATCTTGTTTGAATCTATGAATAATTAAATAACGTGAATGAGTTTGGGGAAGTTAAAGGGACAAACACACTTTTACACTTTTTTCCTGTTTGTGAAAAGACTTTAGAAACTGAACAATGAGAAAGGAAATTACTCAGTAAGGGACTCATACTTGTACAGTAACTCAGTGTATGGGCTTCTTTTTGAATCTTTAATTAAAATCAGGGATTATTTATCTCTGATAAATAGTCACACTTGAACCATAGTTACTGTAAACAGCAAACATTCTTAATACTGTTACTCTTCGCACTTTTTCTTAATCATTTTTATATATATACATACATACAGATGTGGGTGTGTGGGTGTGTGTGTGTATATATGTTGCTTATATTGCTTTGTACAGATGTGGGCCACCACTACAACAAAATACATTCTTTTTGCTCTAAGATATTTATAAGGAAAATATTTAAATGTTATGTATATGGTGGTAAAAAAGGAAAATTCATCTGGTCTTATAAGCAAGAATGAAGGTTTTTTAAGAGATTTCTGTTCAGTGTTCTTCAGTGTAAAATTTGAGGCAAGTTCTCCATGCACTTATGTGCATGTGAATATTCTCATTCTCCCCAACTTGCCTTTGAGGAGTGACAAACTCTTAGTATCAAGTAGACTACTATTCAGCTTCTACTGTTCTTGGCCCACTCTTCCTTTAAGGATGATTTCTTTAGACTTTTTGAATATGTGGCATATTCCCACATTCAGAATGGTGATTTTAAATGTGCAAGTGTACACATATTCAGATATTTGCACCCCACCCACTTCCATCTCCCGAAAGCTAGAACACTGCCAACTAATCTGTTGTATAGGTCCTTTAGAAACACGTTATTAACACTTAAGGTTGGGTGCTGCTAATTCTTTGCAAAAATCCAAATATTGTCAAGGGACCAGGGAGATGCTACTGCCCCTGATTTTTCATTAGGAAATATACGTATTTATGTGGACAGATCTTTCCATATTCATAGTGACTTTTTGAGTAATTGAGCCTAAAGATATTGATCCTACATTTTTATACATGTTTAAATCATTCACTGTTGTTACTAAATGTCAGCCATTGAAATGAAGTGTGCTTTAAAAATTTACTAGTTACGTACATTTTTAAGTCGAACACTTGTGACCTTTGCTTTAATTAGATCAAAGTATTTTGCCTCCTTGATATTTGTATTGATTTTTTTCTAGAGTGGAGGTATAATTGTGTGGCTTTTCAGAACTGAGATACAGGTAAATGACTGAAAAAGTCAGAAGTTAAGGGAAGTCATACTTCTTTGGTCACAAAGACTGATGAATGATCCTCACCTATATTTTCTTTGGTAGCATAGGACAAATGTTTCTGAGGCAAAATGAAAACAGATTAAAGACTGGTATTTGGGATTTGGAAATATTTTAATTTTCAAATGTAGTTACAAATTAGAATATTCATATTTGTACTTTATGTTTAAATGCATGATTGCAGGATTGTTACTTCAATTTCTATGTTTATTCTTGATGAAAAGCTCTGTTCTTGTTTTTAAGTTTACACTTGTATGTTAAGAAATAAATTCACCCATGTTATCAAGCTATTTGTGCTTAATTATGCATTGAGATAAAATCTGCAAGTTTGAATAATATTAGCCAAAGTTTTAAATACATATATTTTAAAGTACTCATATTTAAGTTTATGGAATTGCATTAAGCCATTAACTTGGATTTTGTAAGATCCATCCACATTCCAATTTGTAGTAGTTGAACCGAAAGCTGTTACTTTGATGCAGTTAATAGGGTAGAACCCCTTTAAACTGATAATATGGGACAAAATGTAGTCATGTTGTGTGGATTATTAGTAGCTGCTAATAAATGATGACTTTTGCATTTCATCTAATTAATTTTTTTAGATTGTATTTATTTATTTTTAGAGGGAAAGGGAGTGAGAAAGAGGGAGACAAACATCAACCATGGCATGTACCCTGACTGAGAATCAAACCACTGGTGACTTTTTGCTTTATAGGACGACACCTGACTGACTGAACTACACTGGTCAGGGCTTGTCTAATTAAAATTTATGGAAAAATTCATTTATCTGAATTATATGAGGGTATATCTAAAATAATGTTAGAGCTCTGGAACCATACTGCCTCACTCTATTTCCTGGCTTTGCCATTTAGTAGCTTTGTGACTTTGGGCAAGTGACTTAACATCCCTCACTTGCATTTCTCCATCTGGAAAAGTGGGGTTTACTGATAATAGGACCTAGCTCATAGGATGGTTATGAGGTAACATGAGTCAATCCACAGAAAGTGTTTAAAACACAGCAAGCGTATTGTAGCTATCATCATCATCGTATCCAGGCAGCATTCATCACTCAGATTGTTCAGTGTGTTCGCTAGCACACTCAGGGCCTTAAAGGATTGATTGGCTGTTCCTGAAGACTATAGTAAGAGTTCTGGTTTTAGAGGTGAGTAAACAGGGGCTCATTCCACACTAGTTTTGTAACCACAGACAAATCTCATAACACTGTCCCACCCTCTTAAGTTTAGTTTCTTCCCTTTTATTAAAAAAGACTGCACTTTAAGAAAAGATGTCCTTTGCAAAAAGGGGAAGATGAATGGCAGAAGACATAAGGTCCATCACCACTAGGTTTCGTGTTGTAATTTTGCTTTCCCAAGGTATTTTGTTTTTGTTTTAATTGATGATCTGTGTTCCAAGTTTTCTGGGGAAGGGTTTGTTTCTGTATTCATCATGTATGAAGCAGTTGTTCTGCTTTAGTCTTTTGCTGGGGTGAGAGGTGGGTGGTGTGGATAAGGGAAGTGATTGATTGATTGATTGATTGTGTGTGTGTGTGTGTGTGTGTGTGTGTGTGTGTGTGTGTGTGTTTTAAACTGCTGCCTCTGTCTTTGCCCTGCTGTAACAGAATACCATAGATGGTGTGGCTTAAACAGCATTTATTTCTTACAGTTCTGGATGCACTAAGTCTGAAATCAGCGTGCCAATATTGTCAGGTTGGTGAGAGTTCCCTTCCTGGTTTACAGACATCCAGTCACTTGCTGTATCTCACATGACAGAGAGCAGCTTCTTGTGTTTCTTAATTATATGATTAGCTTGCAAAGGCCCCATCTCCTAATCACATTGTGGATTCAAACTTCATGAATTTCAGGGTAATACAGTCCATAAGAAGAGCTCTCAGACAGTCCTTCCTTTGGCTTTAGCCCCTCTACCTCCACCTATAGAAGTACCTGGTTCTACTGTTTACAGAGACTTTGGACATTGTATACAATGTACATAAGTTGGTTCTGTTTTTCCTCACTGCCCATTTAGTATTCTGTTAAGATTTGACTTTACATCAGCCTTCTGGCTTCCTGAAAAAATTAATGTTTTCATTTCTATTTCCTCATGTCCTTGTGGAATTACACCTTTAAAACTTTTATTTACTGTAGTTTTAGTGAATTTTCTTTCTGTTGGAACTCCTTTTTACTTTACCCAGAAATTTCCCCAAGGTTTTTTTTTTTTATTAAATATGATGAATTCTGATTCTAAATTATTAAGATGTGCTTACCTACTCACCAGAATAGCTAAACTTAAAGAAAACTGCCAATAGTAAGTGATGGTGAGAACATGGAATAAAGCATGTCAACTCTCATGCATTGCTGAAGGGAGTGGAAATCGGTGCAACCATTTTTGGAAAGTGGTTGCACTATTTATAAAGTTAAATATACATTCAATCAGTGACCTAGCCATCCCCAGCTCAAGTATACCCAGGAAAAATGAGTACATTAAGTTCTCAATGTTGTCTATAGGCTCTGCAACTTTAACTGAAATGGTAAACAAAAATCTTACCATAGACTAATTGATATAAACAAAAGTTAAGTTTCTATGGCATCTCATCAACATGGCAATGAAACATGGAATGAAATGATGCTATTTGAGGAACTGCTGTACTTCTGTCCACATACAAGAATGACTATAGCAGCACTAGTCCTAGTGACCCCAAATTGAAAACAATTACAATGACCATCAAGGGGGCAATGGGTGAAGTTATGTTATATTCCTACAAAGAAACACAACCTAGCTCTAAATTTGACTTCTGGCTAAGATGGAGGCATAGGTAGACATACTGTGCCTCCTTGGCACAACCAAAAGAAGGACAACAATTTAAAAACAAACAAACAACAAAAAAAAAAAAACAGAACTGGCAGAAAATCGAACCATATGGTGTCCAGCAACCAAGGAGTTAAAGAAGACACATTCATCCAGACCCCTACCGGTCTGGAGGGGCAGAGAGGACTTGAAGAAGGCGGTGGCTGGAAGACCGGGCAGGCAAGATGGCGGCTGACCAACAGGACAGCAGCTGGCGGACCCGGTGAGGTGGTGGCTGGTGGAGTGGATGGTCCCACATTCGCATGCAGATAAACCGGAAGGAGCAGTTGAGGAGTGAAACTGACTGAACAACTCAGAGCTTCAGAGGGAGGAAATAAAGCCTCAGACCGACCCCTGATTGAAAACACCTGTGGGTGTTGAGGCAGTAGCAGGAGAAACTCCCAACCTCAGAGGAGAGTTCTTTGGAGAGACCCACAGGGTCTTAGAACATACACAAACCCACCCACCTGGGAATCAGCACCGGGAGGTCCCAGTTTGCTTGTGGGTAGTGGGGGAAGAGACTGAAAGCCTGCAGAGTGCAGAGCAAGCACCATTGTTCCCTCTCAAGCCCCTTCCCCACATACAGTGTCACAACACAGCAACATGGGTTACCTGCCCTGGTGAACAACTAAGGCTCTGCCCCTTACTATGTAACAGGTGTGCTGAGAAAAAGAAAAACGGCCCAAATGAAAAGAACAGATAAAGCTCCAGAAAAAATACAACTAAGTGATGAAGAGATAGCCAACCTATTAGATGCACAATTCAAAGCACTGGTGATCAGGATGCTCAAAGAATTGGTTGAATTTGGTCACAAATTAGATGCAAAAAATGAAGGCTATGCTAAGTGAAATAAAGGAAAATGGACAGGAAACCAATAGTGATGGGAAGGAAACTAGGACTCAAATCAATGGAGTGGACCAGAAGGAAGAAAAACAACCAAACAGAAAAGAATGAAGAAACAAGAATTCAAAAAAATGAGAAGAGGCTTAGGAACCTCCAGGACATCTTTAAACATTCCAACATGTGAATTACAGTGTTGGGAACCGCTCTGCCTGGCTTCAGCAGCTGTAAACCCCCCATGGCTAAGGTTGAGTGAGCAATCTCTGGACCATAAATCACCAAGGAGACAGAGCTTATCTCCCTGGAAGGAGCGCCGCTTCTGCTCCTTTTTTCATAACTGGCCTCCAATGTTTGATCAGATAGCCGATGACGGGTAAAATTCCCCAAGGGGGGGGGTGACCTAAGACAGGCATGATCATGTGGAGGCCCCAGGGAAGGACTTGGGGAGCTGTGGAGAAAGAGGGTGCTGGACCCTCGCCCCTCGGCTTTGATGAAGCTTGAGTCCTCATTTCTAATTCCTTGGCTACCTTGCCTCTTCTGCCTGACATAAGCCTGAAACAATGACAGGGACTGGTGCAGCCCTATGCTCCTTTGGGCGGGCTCCCTGGGTAATCAGGCCTGAGAAAGGATATGTAAATTACTGTGAGGCCTCCTTCAGTTAAAGACCTGAGCAAGAAATGAGTAAACTTTCCAAAGTTTTATAGCCGTTTAGCTGACAGGCTCTAACTCAGAATAAGCCCTGATAAGTTCTTTGTATGCTGTCTATCGCCTGAGAATGATTAATAAGTTGTACCTGAATTCCTGTACAAGAAACCCATTAAAACCACTGTCCAGGCAAGGGTCAGTGCACTCTCCCCTTGAGAGAGTTGCTAGGCCACTCCTAGGCGCTCTCTCCTTGAGAGGGTGGCCAGGCTGCCCTGAGGTGCTCCCCACTTGAGGGAGTAGCCGGGCTGTCCTCTTTTCCTCCACAGGACTTGTTAGTCCATGTGAATTTATGTCATATCTCATCCATAACACCGCGGGCACTGGGAGCCAGTGCCTGTGTCATTATAGGGATGCCAGAAGGAGAAAAGGAAGAGTAACAAATTGAAAACCCATTTGAACAAATAATGAAGGAGAACTTCTCCAATCTGGCAAAGGAACTAGGCTTCCAGAAAATCCAGGAAGCTCAGAGTCCCAAAGAAGTTGGACCCAAGGAGAAACACACCAAGATACATCATAATTACATTCCCTAAGATTAAAATGAAGGAGAGAATACTAGAAGCAGCAAGAGAAAAGGAGACAATTACCTACAAAGGAGTTCCCATCAGACTGTCAGCTGATTTCTCAAAAGAGACCTTACAGGCAAGAAGGGGCTGGAAAGAAGTATTCCAGGTCATGAAAGGCAAGGACC